>SEYY01019270.1:70000-117500 GCA_009176605.1 Armadillidium nasatum | reverse complement strand
TTTTTTTTTCTTACAAAATCATTTGTTGTTCATTGATTAACCATTAAAAAAAATTGGATCATTTCGTTTTTGTAATTAAGCTTTGTAGAAAAAAAAATTCAGGCCCCCTTCACTAAAGTATTACCAAAAAAAATAAATGTGAATAGTTTTGTTTTGTTAATATAATATATATATATATATAATATATATATATATATATATATATATATATATATATATATATATATATATATATATATATAGTTCTTCGCATGGTTCTAGGGTCTGGAGATTCCTTTTAACCATTTTTTTTTTTTGTCTTCCCATGTACGACTGCAGGAATTTTCCTGCAGTTGACGCCACCCTGCATTATGCGGGATACGGTGTGATGCATAAAAAAAAAAAAATAAAAATAATATATATATATATATAATATATGGTAACTTTATTAATATTATGGTATGAAAATAAAACGAGTTTGTAAAATATTACTCCTCCACATGTAACATTTCAATATTTTATTTACTGGTGAAAGTAAAGTTTCTAATTAAATGAAAAAAAAAAAAAATAATAAAAGGTATTAAAATATACTTTTTAATTATATCATTTCTAGTAGCAGTGTTTCCACTTATGAATAAAATTGAGATAGTACAAAATTATAAAAAGTTGCTGTAAGGTACTCATACTTTTATTGATATTGAAATTTTTAAAAGTATTTTAGCCTTTATCTCAACCCTATCCAAAAGATGTGTGAAACCTGAGCCACCCAATTAAAGCGTACTCCATAAAAAGGCAGGTAAGGCCCTTTTATAATTGAAGTAACTGCAAAGAAGTAAAAAATTCTTGCAGCCCAAGCAGACCTCCCAGCTTCTTTAGGACAGCCCTAGCAACCATTGCATTGTGATGTTTCCAGTACATTTTTTGTTTATGAGTAGTTGAAAGATGTTTATATTGTCAAAAGGAGAGACTGGAGAACCATTGAAAGAAATAGAAAATGTCTCAGATGGAGATTTCAAGAAATTGACTTTTTAAAGATGAATTTCAAAAGGATGAGATGACTCCATTGGAAAGTTTTATTCTGATTAGGAAGAATGTAATTGGAAATATGAAGATGAAAGGCTACTCTAGATGCATAATAGGGAGCAGATTTGAAATGAGTAGGAGAATGGAGGGTTGAGTCATTGGCATATGAATGGATTGGGTTAGATGAGCAGCTAAGATCATTAATGAAAAGTAGGAATAGAGTAGGAGACAAAACAACCCTGAAGAACAACACTATTGACAGGAAATGAAGTTGCCCCATCAGCAACATTCAAAATGGAATGATTAGGAAAAAAGCTAGGCATAAGTAAGCAAAGAGGGAGCTTGGAAAGCAGTGATGCATGCCATACCCAGTCAAATGCCTTAGATCAAGCACCACTGCACATTTCCCCATAGTCCCTATCGGCAGAAGACTGTAAATTTATGAGGTAGGAAAGTATCACTAGTAGACTTCTAATGTCAAAAGCTATACTCATGATCAGAAAAAAGGGAATGGGATTCCAGATTTAAGAAATGAGAGTCTAAGGGTTTATCAGGCTTAGATAAAAGTGAGAGCTATAGGGTGATAGAAGGATCAGAGTGGCTACCTTTCTTTGGAATAGGTTGTACTAATGCATGCTTCCAACACTTTGGAATAGTAATAGTATTGAGGCATAGGGAGAAAAACTGATCGAAGGACAGACCCAGCTCCGAAGCACACTCCTTAAGACTTGTGGTGGAATGCCTTCTGGATTCCTTGCCTTCCTAATGTTCATAGATTTCAGAAGTCCATCCACTTGATCAAATGTAATCACTGATAAAGTCATGGGACATCTGAGAGGAGAAGAAGTAAAAGGATTATAGTCAGAGTTGTTCAGGGTTGAATTAGAGGAGAATAGGAGGCTGAAGAGATTATTCCTTAGTTGGAGTGTTAGCAACAGAACCTTCAGAGCGAATAAGAGGAGGAAATTATTATTTATATATATTATATATATATATATATATATATATATATATATATATATATATATATATATATATATATATATATATATATATATGAAAAATAATTTTCTCATTCATGCTATCTAAAAACTTAATCAAACATTAGACAACAACAAAAAAACATAAAATTTTGTGAATGTAGATATGGATGCGGATATTGTAAAATCATGAACTGCAAATGTTATACAGATGAGGGTGTCACATACGTCACTATTTTGTATATCTAACCACTTGCCTCTATGATTATGGTAGAAAATGTTTGAAAAAAAAAAAAAAAAATTAATAGCTCTTAGTTTGGCAAATTTTAGGACTAGTTTCAGATAACCTTTTATACTTTATGAAGTTAATGAAATTAAGCATACTTGCTTATTTTGACTATAATAAGTGTATGTCCTTATTCATATTGATTATAGAATTTTAGGCAAAACTAGTAGTAATAATAGTTTCACACATTATACTTAGTTAATGTGATTTATTCTATACTAAAAATACTGATATATTTCTAAAATCATATTTTTAAAATTAAATCTTTGATAATATTGGGAAAAACTAGTATATATATCAATGTTCTACTTGTATTTTAAAAAGGTACAAGAAGTTTCAAAACTTTTTATGCAAGTTAATCTAATTTTAATATAATTAGTAGTAAATATTTTTAAGAATTTTAATATTTCGATTAGAGAAATATTTAACTAGTGATATACATATTCATGATTCTAAACAAAGATTTAGGAAAGACATCTTATAAAACAAAAAATTTGGAATTTTAGTAACATTGTATTGATAAGGGGGGGTAGCTAGTTAAAACTATAATT
The DNA here is from genome assembly GCA_009176605.1 of Armadillidium nasatum. NCBI lineage: Eukaryota > Metazoa > Arthropoda > Malacostraca > Isopoda > Armadillidiidae > Armadillidium > Armadillidium nasatum. The sequence goes on along the minus strand of SEYY01019270.1, from coordinate 114,681 downwards.
TTTAATTTTAGTACAATACTTTGTAAATTAAAAAGTTTCCATTGTAATATATGATTATTTATAATCTCCTGTTACTCAACTCAGTCAACTATAACTTATATTGATGTCCATTTATAACAATGTGATATAATTGGAACTATTTGTAACTGGGTAAAAATATGGGAATGACAGTTCATGTTATGCAGCACTGAATGGTCAAAATCATCACAAGAACTTAAAAATGTAGGGGGTTTCAGAGTTCTGTACTTGCTTTCTCTCTCTCCTGTTCAATTTTTTTTAAAAAAATTTGGATGAAACATTGAAATTTGAAATTTATAAGTTATCAATTGATACTAAACTGAAAATTTTTGTAGGAAATATTGAGGGATGCATAAACATTCAACATGACTTAGTTAATTTATAGATTGAGTTGAAAAGTGGCATATGAATATCAATATCATATAGTAATAGTATTATATATATTTCTTAATAAGTAAACTAAACAAGAACTTTAATTATATGAATAGGAGTGATATAAGAGTTCAATTTTTAGGACCAAGTCTGAGTTAAAACCCAAGTTAAAGAAAGTTACTGCAAATCTTGTTTTAATAAAAAAATAAAATAAATTATTGTATCTGATTTTTTATTTATTTTTTATTGCATTAAAGATGTAATAATAATAATAATTTTAAAGATTTTATATCAGAAAGTGTAATTGGAGTTTATATAGTATGTATGAATATTGTTTAACTAAAAAAAAAAGTTAATGAAATAAATTTTCCACTATAAATAAATAAATTTAAGTGAATTAAAATAAGTTAAAATACTTTTATTTTTAATCTTCATTTTATTCCATCATATTAAATGTATAAACAAGTTTATAAAATGTTTTAATTTGTCTCTTTAAATGAAATAGCATTTATATTTTAAAGTAATTATTAAGTATTTATAATTTGTCATTTAAAATTTTGCAGATAAGAGTAATTTATATATCACAATTTTAAAAAGTTTAATAATTATCAGAACTGTTAATATTTAACAATTTGCTATCACAATGTACTATTTTCAACTGAATTCTTTTTTTTGATAGATTTTCAAAATGAGCGATTCACGAAATATGAGTGTTAAAGCTTATATGACTTTACCTAATGGAACAGAAGAGGTTAGACGTTTTGGAATCCCTGAGGGTGCTTCAACCAGCTTCAGCTATTTAGAAGAAAGAGTACGAGATATTTTTGGATTAGGGACCACAGAATTTAAGATTAATTGGCAAGGTAAGCTTTCCATATAAAAACAAGGTAAGGTAGGATATAATCCTATTCATGGACTTTCATAAGTTGTCAAATTAAAGCATATGCTGTGATGGAAGCACTTGTAATTAATAATTTTCATTTGCTTGCATATTAGGAAAATGTCTTTTGAGTAAGACAAGTAATAAAATTATCTTTGGATATATATATATATATATATATATATATATATATATATATATATATATATATATATATATATATATATATATATATATATATATATATATATATATATATATATATATATATATATATATATTAGTGATGCTCTGAAGCTTTGGCCAAAGCCAATTAATTACAGCGAATACCAAATATCCTAATTGCTATTGCTTAAACTTAAAATATATAATTTGAATTTAGGTTAAATTTTGAGTGCTTAGGATATAAATGAAATTAATTTTATAATAAATGTGTTGACAAAAATTAAAAAAAAAATGTCAGGTAGTGAATAATAGTAAGAAAAAACCTAATAAGTATATATATATGAAAAATTGTTAATCTATTGACTATCATTGCAATGTTTAAATATTTACATATTAAAAATACTATTCATAATTGTAGTGAACAAATGCTAATTCTCCACCATGTTCTAGTTACTTCATATATATTCCCTGTTGTACTGAAAAGCTCACATTATTTTATAGGGTGGAGCACTAATGTATTTTTTAGCCAATGAAGACAACCCAAGAACCAAGTTTTCTTTCTTCAATTTGTAACCTTTTTGGTAAATTACTGTGATATATTTCAATTACTATTGGCTGTTGCATCTAAAATTTTCTCTCGCTCTAGCTATATCCTATTCCAAAGTGATCTTATTGACTTAGAAGTACAATGATATACATGGCGTGAAAAATGGTGGCCATGATAGCAGATGGGATGAGTTGGTTCATTCCCTCATCATCTAAATCTTTCTCCAAAATCCATGGTTTGATGGAACCTACTCTCATACCATTCAGGAGAGTGTATTTTGGGTGTGGAAAAACCCCTCTTCTATCACTAATTTTTATTCTGCTCAGAATCGTTGCAGGGATATACTTTCACGGGCCAAGCCTGCTTTCACTTAAAGGAAGTGCACTGACCTCCTTGGTTCTCTTGATAAAAGTTTGTCCTCTTGCCAAAAATCACAATGTACTCTGCCTTTGCAAATCATCTGGATGTTATGTCAGGTTGAAGAATTTTTTTATCTTCTGAATAGTTACTCCAATTATATAAGGGTTTTATCTACCATTTGTTGGAGTACTGTTCTCATATTTGGAAGGGCTCTTGTTTCACCATTCTTATGGATAAACTAATAAACTGTGCCCTTTTTCAAATTCCCTTGATCCTCTTTCTCTGCAACTTGGGTTGGCGCATCGCTCTTCTCCATAGGTACTACAATGAGGGAGTTGACCTCTCGCATTCCATCACAATTAATGCGTCACCTTTGTAAAACGTGTTGTGCCTTGCTTGCACACGAACTTGAGAGTATTGCAAACTCCAGGCTTACATGTTGTGGTATACCCTCCTTTCCAGCCACCTCATCTATGGAATTCCTTACCCTCTGCCTTTTTTCCTGCTGTGTTTAATCTACCTCTATTTAAGTCCTCCATCTGTGCTCACCTGAGGGATCTGTTAGAGTTGGGATTGGATGAGATTATTCTATAACTGCCCCCTCCTCGTAAAGGGCTCTGCCCATGTTTAGTGGTAGCATATATATATATATATATATATATATATATATATATATATATATATATATATATATATATATATATATATATATATATATATATATATATATATATATATATATATATATATATATATATATATATATATATATATATATATATATATATATATATATATATATATATATATATATATATATATATATATATATATATATATATATATATATATATATATATATATATATATATATATATATATATATATATATATATATATATATATATATATATATATATATATATATATATATATATATATATATATATATATATATATATATATATATATCGTTAACATACAGAGAGAGAGGGAACTAACAACCCTAGATTCTCTGTTTTGATAGATCCCTATGGGTTCTTCCTTATCTATTTTCACATCCATAAAAACATTTGTTGGGAAATAGTTTATTGACTCAAATTTTGATATTTGCACTTCATTGATAGCTCATGTTCATGTTTGCAATTCAATTTGTGGAATTCCTTGTAAATCTTACATCCATGAGATGAAACTAAGACTTTCATTTCAGAAGTCCTCTCATATAGGATTTATTAAATATTAATCTTTTTTTGTAAGGCTTAAAATGTATTAAAGTGTATATATTTTTATGTAGTCCAAATTATAATGAAGGCATTATAATTTTTAGCAACTTTTTTAAAAAAAAAATTTTTTTTTTTTAATACACAAAATATGTGTATATTGATTAATAAATTGTTATTTTTATAATATTTCCCAATTAACAGATTCTGAAGGAGATCATGTTCTGATCTCTTCGGATGAGGAGTTGTTTGAAGCTATCTCTGAATGTATCATGCACCAAGAGCAAAAATTCTTGAGAATCTACGTGTCTGTGAATGGAGCCAAGCCAAAGAGTAAGTGCATATATATATATATATATATATATATATATATATATATATATATATATATATATATATATATATATATATATATATATATATATATATATATATATATATGATTAAATGCTGAATAAGAGGAAACAATTGAAAGAATATTATTATTATTTGTTATTATTATCAATTATTTTTTTTACCATTTTCAGTATTGTAGTGGGTGATATTTTCTTTACTAATATAATTTATTTTTTTACCAAGCAGATGAAAATTCTGAAAAAGATGGTATTCATGTTGGTGTTGTTTGTGATGGATGTAATGGTCCCATTTGTGGAGTTCGCTTTAAGTGCAAGGTCTGTCCCGATTATGACTTGTGCAGTCCTTGCAACGGTAAAGGCATTCATAAGCATCACCAGTTCATGAAAATTCCTGTAAGTAGCATATTTTTTTTACATTTGTGCTTTCAGCTTAAGATTTTGCTTATTCATATTGTTATTGAATTTTTTTTTTTTTTTTTTTTTTTTTTTTTTTTTTTTTTTTTTTTTTTCTGGAAAATTTTTCCAGTATAATTTCAAATAACTTTTTTTTAAAATGCAATTTTTCTCTTTCATGCTAAACTCTCCTAATTAGATAAAGTACATCCAGCTAATGTTTCATCCCTTCTGACTTTATATATAATTTTTCCTATAAAACCTATTTATTTTCCTTTTAGTCTTTGTCACTTCACAAAATAACTTTATTTTAGTTTTCTTAAACTTTTATATCTTCAAAAGGTCATTTAGATTTCTTTCGACTTTTGCTTATTATTTCTCTTTCCTTCATATTTCCTCTTAAACTCCCTAATTTTAACTTCATACTGTAATTTATCCCATTAAGTTTTTAAATAATAATTTAAAATTGCGTACGACTGTTACCTTCACATTCTAAAAAGAGAAGTCATATTTGCTTTTCATGAACTAAAAACTTTGATTTACAGCAAGCAATAAACCATGATGTATATATATATATATATATATATATATATATATATATATATATATATATATATATATATATATATATATATATATATATATATATATATATATATATATATATATATATATATATATATATATATATATATATATATATATATATATATATATATATATTTAAAAAGGAACGCGGAGGAATTGACATCACAATCAATGCTGATGGATTTTTGAATGATGTTCCTCTCTTTTCCGGAGGGTGGGGAAAAGGAAGAGGTCGTGGATTTGGATTTAGAAGGGGTCCTCATCAACAACACCACCACCACCATCCCCACCATCAACATTATCAACAGCAACAACAGCAGCAGCAGCAGCAGCAACAATTTTTCCAACCTTTCTTTGGAGGCGATTGCCAGGGAAGACGAGAGGACAAGCAACCGAAACCCTTCCAGTTCTCTTTCAATAATGGAGCTTGTGGAGGAGTTCCAATTTTTGGCCTTGGAACTGGATTTGTTCCACCTAATCCTGACATGACTTTTCCAGGAGCAGAAAAAATTGCTGAAGAAGCAGGAAAGTTTGCTTCTCAAATGGCATCACAACAAGTTGCTGATATTATGAAGGGAATGTGGTCTGCTTGGACTGGTAATATGGAGGCATCTCAGAGAGAGCAAACTTCTGAACGCACTTCTGAAGATACTCCTATGGCAGATGATACACAAGGAAAGAAAGGTGAATCTTCTGGTATGTGCTTAATTGTTTATATATATATATATATATATATATATATATATATATATATATATATATATATATATATATATATATATATATATATATATATATATATATATATATATATATATATATATATATATATATATATTAAAATAAGAAATTGCTATGTAAAGTAGGTGTCAGTAGATTTTTAAAAAAAGTAACAAACAAAAATTATTTCATATAAAAATCATAGCCTATAAGAAAAAATTATGCATGACTAATAACATAACTTATCTATCGCAGATAACAATGCAGGTGTAAGTGAACCAAAAGGTAAATCCAGTACAGCTGAGAAAGTGAGTGAAACACCTATAACCGAACCAGAGCAGGAAGAAGTTATCTTAGTTGACACAGAAGATTCCAACCAAAATCAGTCCGGAAAGAGTTCTCCTACAGTTGCTGAAGATTGGACTTTGTTAAATAAAGAAAAAGATCAAACTCGTGAATCTTCACAAAATTCAACCCCAAGAGAAACAAGAGATTCTGCAGATACATCTTCTAGGCAGATTTATCCAAATCTTCCTTCAGCTCCATTGGCTGCTCCTGCTCCCCATTCAAATCCTCGTGTAAACAGCGCTTTGGAACAGATGCGGGGAATGGGCTACAGTGATGAAGGAGGTTGGCTTACAAGACTTTTAGAAATGAAAGATGGAGACATTAATAAAGTTTTGGACATTCTTTTGGTTCAAAAGAAATAAGGAACTAGGTTTAATGAAGAAATGAATAATTTTGCGTTATGATATTTAGAACTAGACATTAATTTTGACTTATCTTACTAGACTTTACACACTATTTAAACATACATATATATATATATATATATATATATATATATATATATATATATATATATATATATATATATATATATATATATATATATATATATATATATATATATATATATATATATATATATAACAGTAGTTTTAGAACTAAATAATATTAAATAGAATAAATGCATGGATTGTTGTGCTATTCTTAAAAATCGAATGATTATATGTAAAGTGCTCTGCCCGTGAGTGGCGGCGTTCTAAAAAAAAAAAAAAAAAAAAAAATATTTCCTTAAAATGAAAAGTGAAAGCATTCCGCACACTTTAAATATTTAAAAAGTATTTATGCTATATTTATATAGAATCGTTCTTGTAGAGGAACTTTTATTTAACTATTTTTATGATTTGTATTTTAAAAAAAAAAAAAAACAATAATTTATATATATATATTATATATATATATATATATATATATATATATATATATATATATATATATATATATATATATATATATATATATATATATATATATATATATATATATATATATATTATATTATATTATATTATATATTATATATTATATTGGTTAAGGTACATTTATTTTTCATATCTTATGTATACCCCTCATTGTATGTTCACAATAAAGAAAAACATTAAAATACTTTAATAATTATACCTTCCAAGGTTTTTAAACAAATTAAACAAAATTTTTTAACATGGATAAAGTTCAAAATATGAAATTTTCTGGTGGTTTGTGAAATTTGATTCTCAAAAACACTAGTGTTTGTTCTTTGAACCTAGTTCGAAGGGAGATATTTGGTTAGCAGTAGTTTTTTTCATAAATTTTTAGTCTAAACTATTATCAATGAACTGATGAATAATGGGAGGCAGTGTTAGACTACATTCGGATTAGTAGTACTAGATTTTCATTTGAAGCTAGTGAAATGAGAAAAGCACTACAGCAACAATGTTTTCCGATCATTGGAATGAGTCAAACCATAAAATTTAGATATATATTAAAATATATAAGCTGGGAAAAAGTTTAGATGTACTATGTATGTTACTTCAGACCTATGATGATAAGTGAAGACTTTCATTACAAATATCTTAGGCTGAGAATCTGTTTTTGCAATTTTTCTCTACTGGTGAAAGGTTGCAGGTGTATGAAGGAACTGTAGCAGACAATGATATATATAATATATATATATATATATAATATATATATATATATATATATATATATATATATATATATATATATATATATATATATATATATATATATATATATATATATATATATATATATATATATATATATATATATATATATATATATATATATATATATAATGTCCTAAAAAAAATTTTTTAAATCATCTTGAATTACTCAATTAATTAGAAAAATCAAATCTGTAGGACTTCTGCAATAAAATAAATTTAACACAATGCATTTTACTCCTTTTACGAACCAATGAAACATTCATGTGGAGTTTTCAAAATTTTTTTAATAGCTACTGCCCAACATATGTTTCTAACCTTCCTCCTTTGCGTGTGGGCACCCTCGCTCCGATTTTTACCGTTTTATTTCGATGCATTTTGTTTAGTTTAAGAGAACGGGTAATGTTTTCGTTAATGGTAACTCTTCAGGGTTTTTAGAAGTCTGCTCAAAAGCAGTGGCTTGCTTATGAGAGACAAATGACTTCTCTTAAGGAGCTAGATATTGTGAGAGCTTCACCAGCTCTTGGAGCGAACGGATCGTTCACTCTAAACTGGTGGAGGCCTGAAGGGCAGTATTTTGTCTGCCTGGAGGGACGGCATATGCCCTAGTTGGTGAAGTCCGCTCTCAGAAACAAAACAAAACAAAGCTAGATATTGTCGCTATATGAGCTTGAGAGAAGTCAATTGTCTCTCATGAGCATCTGCAATGCTCTGTCCATGGTAAGATTTCAGATTTGTCGTTCTCAAGGAAGGGCAAATCACTTCATGTGAGCAAACTCCTAAAAAACCCTGAAGCAGGAGTTATTACTTATCATTAACGACGACATTACCAGTTCACTTAAACTAAACAAAACATATCGAAATAAAAACTGAAAATTGTTACTGTTATCATAACTTTTAAAGCCTTTCATCTATGCTTTTATCGTATCATTCTGAATATCAGAGTAAAGTAGTAACGTATTTTTTTTACATATAAGGTTATGTCATGTAAAGATTGTTGCCGAGAGAATCACGAGTTCTCATTGTGAGTGGTTCACTTAATTTGAACTCTTGATGACCTCAAGGGTCGGTGGATGTGAGTTGAAAGAAACTGTTAAAGTTTCTGCCTAGCCCATACTTTAATCTAGTAAATAAGTAAAATAGTATTTTATCGCTTGGAAGGACGGCATAACCCCTTCGTTGGTGAGGCCCGCTCTCAAAAACAAAACAAAAAAAAAGGTTGTTGCCGAGAGTTACAAGTCGTAGTGTTGTTTGAATAACCGAGGTGACCTTGTATGTTGCGCGCATTGGGATATCCTTCGGAGTATATTAATTATCTACATTGAAAATAAGGCACTACTAACAAATTATCACCATCATATATAAGATTTTTTGTAAAAGAAATATTCAAAAAATAGAATCTCCGACAAAGTAAGAATTTTTATATATCACACTTGTTTTGTAAATTCAGTGATGGTATTGAAAATACTGTGGAAGTGGAACACCATAAATAGTTTTTATTTTCCGGCTCATGGTAAGAATTTGTAGGATATTATTATAATTTATTATTAATTAGTAGGCAGTATTTTATTTGTTAAAAGAGTCGAATGTCACTTATTACGTTAAAGCTATTTTGTTATTTGACAATATCTAGAACATTCATTGACGACTTTACCAACAAGGAAGTTAATAGGAATGTTTTCTGTCTAAAGACAACTTCTTAGAGGGTATATGGTAAGTTTACCAATATTTGCATCTCAAGATGATTACCTATATATATATATAGGGAAAATTTTGATAATATTGAGATCAGTAAATTCCCTGTAGTAGACCATGGAGGGGAGACCTGCACAGATTTAAGAATTGATGGAAAATAATATATAGGTGGTCTGAGTATTATATAGAGTATCATGACTATGCGAAAATTGTCACCTAATGTTATATATATATATATATATATATATATATATATATATATTTTTTATTTTTATTTTTATTTTATTTTTTTTTTCTTATAGGGAGAAAGAGAGAGATTGATTTTTTATATTTTTGTGTTTATGAATAGGAAATTAAATCTAGCAATTTTCCAGAGACATGAGCTTTTTATTTACACACAGTACTATCAAGATTGTCCCAGTCAAAACAAATAATTAATGGTAATATTGATACATGCAACAAAGACTAGGTCCATCCTACCCCTAAATATTATCAGTTCATTTATAGAAAGTAAGATAAAAATAAAACTAAGCCCCTGCATATATTTAGTAAATCTAACTAATAACTAACTAATTATACATGCAATGAACCAACATTCACTACAAAACTGCCAGTTAGGCTTAGTTTCCAGCTGGTCAAAAATTCATAGGCTTAGTCACAAGCTGGTCTAAAAATTCATATATAACTGCCAATTTGGCTTATTTAAGTTATACTGTACAGTACCTAAGCCATCCATATATCTATCTAGCCCCCTCTTAAATGTTTCAAGAGAATTGCAGTCAACAATCCTGTGGCTAGCCATTTCAAAAATTAACTACCTAATTATTGAAAGAGTATTGTCTTAGATTGAGATAGCATGGCTTCTTTTTAATTTTCTTATCTTGCACTATGTTTTCTCTTCGATGATCCAGAGACCACAATAAATGATTTTTCAATCTCTGTATTATTGTTAGATTCAAATATTTTGTAAACTTGTAAATTATAACCCCTTTGAGAAATCTTCTTTCAACCGAGAATATTCCTAGCTCCTTCAACCTCTCCCCATAGTTTTTATTTTCTAAGCTAGAATTCATCCCTGTTGCTCAATGTTATACTCTCTACAGCATTTCTATGTTCTTTTCTTAAATGAGGAGCCCAAACTTGAGCATAACACTCTAATGCTGGCCTAACATAGCTATAATATAACTTGTTTATATCTTTGCTCTTGTGAACTGCATTGTGATTTAGTATACCTAACACTGATCACTCACTTTCAGATTACTGCTATTATCACACCTAAATGATACATGTACTCTACTGGTAAAGTCTGGAACACACTCCCATCATCTATTTTCCCAACTTCTTATGACTTACACACTGTCAAATCCCTTGCATCAGGACATGTCTTCTTTAATTTGACCAGGTTTCCAATTTTCTCCCTAACTTTAGGGAAAACCTTAGTAGGCCTCTACCCTTTGCCCACCAAGGGTTAAAAAAAAAAAAATACATAATTTGTATTTTTTTGGGGGGTGGGTGGGTGTTGGGGTATTTATTCATTGTATAACTTTATATATTTCAAAGTATTCAATTTGTGTTTGAATACTAACTAAATAGGCTATTATGTAAACCTGTGGTTCTCAAACTTTTTTTGTTTTGTGGCACACTTTGCATGGAAGTTTCAAAAATTATTAATTTTAAAATGAGGTAAAATTAGGGGAGGAAAGGGATGTCATATTTATTCATCTCATGCTTGTGTGAAGTAAATGGGATGTGAGTAGTAATTTTTTTAAGTGTGTGTGTGTGTGTGCTTTTTTTTTTTTTTTCTAAATACACACACACATCTTTTCCTCAGTGTTATCAGTAATTTCTCTCTTATTCTTAAAATTTGAAAGTAAAGGAAAGTTTAATTTACAAAAGTTTGATGTTGAATATTGGATTAAAAAAAAAGAAACCATTACCTATAATTGAAGTATATTCTTCTTTGAAACAAGTTCAAAAAAATATTTTAACAGCTAGCTAACCCTTTTCACTTTTAGTATATAGGAACCAACCTTTCTTTAAATAATAGAAATTGAAATTTCCATGAAAAAAAAATATATAAATCCAGTCATTTATCAAAAGCAAAAGCTTTTTTTTTATTATTGTCAAATGCTGAACTAAATATCTGGACATGCATACCCTTCTTTTTATGCACACCAGTGCACTTGTGTTCCACAGTTTGAGAACCATTGGTCAAAACTTTATTACATTCAGTAATAATTATAATGCAATCTTTTTTATACAGTATAACAGAGTTCTGATTATTGTATAAATTTGTAAATGAACAATGGCTCCATCACCAACAAATTCAACAGTTGAAGAAACAAAAATGGACAACAATTGGAAAAGATTAATACGAGATCATCCGGTTATGAGAATGTCTCGGAATGATAAAGGTTAGTATTAATGTGAGGTTTTGATTTTTCAAAATTCTTAGTTTTAATATATACTATGCAGCATTTCATGAGTGTAAGTGGAATACAGTTTAAGTTTTGAAGATGGCTTAGGGCTTTCTATTAATATAAAATTTCTATGAAAATCATGTAATAAATATATAAGTACTTTTAAAAAAAAGTTGCTTCATTTTTATTACATCATTTTCAAATTATGATTAAATTTTTCTTTGACCATTCAAAAATGATTGTATTATAAAATTTAAATTTGAAATTTGTTATAGTTTTTTATATAATACAAATGCAAAATTAGAGTGAATTAGAGCTTCTAGGATCAGTAGAATAATCTTGATATTTTGTAATTTTTTGTACTTGTAATTTGCAATATTTAGTTTTTGTGAGTATTGGTAGAAGGCATATATATATATATATATATATATATATATATATATATATATATATATATATATATATATATATATATATATATATATATATATATATATATATATATATATATAAGAGAGAGAGAGATAGCGTGTTCGCGTTCGCCAGGTAAAGGGGAAGTGGACATTTTCATTGGGACATTTTGTTGATTATTATTTTTTGAAACAAAATTTTTAATTTTCACAATAGAAAATGAAACTTGGTATATGAGTATAATTGGGGGCGATACAGATTTTTGTGTTCTTGTAAAATATCTGTGGGGGTTATGGTATGGGAGATAATCCACCTCAACTTCAAATAACCCCAGTTAAAATTTTGTTACCTTTTTTTTTTAATTTTTTTCAGGATAGGTAGTTGAATGATGTAGAAACATTTTCATCTAAGGGTTGTTTTTGACCCATTCACTCCTTCATGGTGTTTTCATTTTTTTTTTTTTTTAATTTCTCACCCCACTCACCCCAACTTCAAATGACCAAAGTTCAAAATTTACTCAACAATTTTTTTTCAATTTTTCAGAAAAGTTAGGAGAATGATATAGACACATTTTCGTCTAAGGGTTGTTTTGGATTCAAACACATCTTCATGGTGTTTTCTTGATTTTATAGATTTTTTTTTTTTTCTAAAAATTTGGAAAAGAATCCATAAAAACCATGAAAATACCATGAAGGATTGATTGAATCAAAAACAACCCTTAGATGAAAATTTGTCTATATCATTCTCCTAACTTTTTGAAAAAAAAAAAAAGTTAAGCAAATTTTGAACTGGTGTCATTTGAAGTTTGGGTGAGAAATTTTCTTGAAAAAAAAAATCACTTCAAATGACCCCAGTTCAAAATTTGCTTGTGCTTCTGAGCTTGACCCTGCCTTTGTAAACTATTTCGTCTCTGTCTTTCTACTTCGATCTTCCCTCTGGAGCACTCATTCAACCTATGCCAAAGAAGGGGGACCCCTTTCAAACCTCTATCATCCTATTTCTAAAGTTTTGAATCAATCCTTAACAGGAAGATTTGGAAACGCCTCAATTCTTCTAATCTCTGATCACCAGTATGGTTTTCGTAAAAATGCTCTACTGGTGATCATCTTTTCCTTCTTTCTGACGCTTGGTCCTCACTCTTTGGTGTTTCACTGGACTTATCGAAAGCCTTTGATAGAGTATGGCACAAATCTTTAATTTCCAAACTTCCCTCTTTCTGAATCTATCCTTCTCTCTGTTGATCTTCTTTCTAATTATCCAATATTAAAGATCTTTAATGTCATAGATTACATCTTAATACAAATTAATAAAATATACAATAGTATCGGAAGATGATCCTTAATTTTAGGTATTGAACGGTGTTTTGATGTCAACTGGACTGAGTAATGATCAATTACCCTTGAAGACATCTTGATTTATCAGAATAGATTACATTTGATTTATAATCAGAATTATCAAGCCTTGCACTGTAGAAGAGCGAATTGGTTGTCACAATGCAGAAGTTAAGTGAACAGTACAAGATCACGACTAGGATTTGGGACTCTTTTAGGATCTAGGATGCTAAATTTCCAATTACGAACTCCTGACTGAAACTTAGGAACTAGAACTGCAATAAAGATTTTACCTATGGTAACTCAATCTTATATTCATAACATATCAAGTATTACACTAAAATATTAAAAGAAAGCAAGATGTAAAAGTGTTAATTACCCTTTTCAGTAGCAATTGTCCTGTATTATAAGTCTTATCAGTCTTATCAAGGATAATTGAGATTACCACTTTCAACAGTTACTATGATTTTCAACTTAAATTTTATCAAGGATAATTGAGATTACAAGTACTAAGATTTTTGACAATTGTTATTACTTTCAAATTTTTTTTAAGTAAAATACCAGTTCCTATCTGAAATTATATATATATATATATATATATATATATATATATATATATATATATATATATATATATATATATATATATATATATATATATATATATATATTATCCATAAAAAAAAAATGAGAACATATGACCAAAAAGGTCATATGGCCGAAACTTCGATTTAGGGTTTCATACATGGTGAGTTCAATATCATGCCAAGCAGCCCAGAAAAGATAACATGCAATACAAAGCATGTGCAATGATATACATATAAAACATAGACACAAAGCTAGCCCAGAAAAGCAGGCCCTCTATCACTCAACTTGTGGAAGAGGGATGTAATAGGTTAGAAACCTCACAATATATATGTATATTTTTAATTTATTGATTTTCATTTAAGTTATGTTCATTAATTATATTCTTTTAATTTTTAAAATTATACAGTTAAAGTACTCTTAAAATAGCAGTTAAAAATAATAATATATATATATATATATATATATATATATATATATATATATATATATATATATATATATATATATATATATATATATATATATATATATATATATATATATATATATATATATATATATATTATCTTTTTTTTTTTTGTTTCTCTTTTTTCTCATAAATAATTATTATTATTATTATTATTATTATTTTCAGCTGATCTTATGGATTTTGTAAATTTGCCTCATGTGGTAGCCATGGTTGGTTTGCCTGCTAGAGGTAAAACTTATATAGCTAAGAAGTTGGCAAGATACTTAAACTGGGTTGGCCTTCCAACTAAAGGTATATATATATATATATATATATATATATATATATATATATATATATATATATATATATATATATATATATATATATATATATATATATATATATATATATATATTAGTGATGGGACAATTAATCATAGTCATCATCATCATCAGCAGAATTGGCATTTTTTCTCAATCATCATTGTCATTGTAAAATTTCTTCTGATTATTCTGATGATTAATTTACATATATTTGCTTATAAATATCTTTGCTCCACCCTTTTCTATTGAGAGTGAAAGGCTGTTTAGTAATGGGGGCCAAATATACTCTCTAATATGAAATCGTATTATCCCAGAAATTGAAAAAAAAGATGGTTTCTTCATTACAACTTAATAGCTCTAAATTTAAAGTACTAGAAATTTTCATGCATCAATGTATGCACATATTAAAATTTTTAAAATAAATATTCCGAAGATACTACAGGGTGTCCTAATTGCTATCAGCCATAGATATAAGTTTATAGATATCAAAATACTAGTCATGCTAATAAAATTTGCCAAGAAGAAACCTTGGCATGTGAGAATCATGCTGACATCACAACAAGTGTTAAAAGTGATCCCCATTAGCATCAAGGCATGACTGCACAAGCTTTTCCATGTTATGGAAGGTTGCCACAAAAGTCCTTGGAAATGACCTCATCTACAAAAGAGTCAATTTTGTACATGCTTGTGTTGAACCCGTGGCAAATGGCTTGACCTCATAATTCTACCTCACTTCTCACACACCAAGGTTTGTTCGTAGCAAATTTTATTAACTTTTAACCAGTACTTTGATATCTTTAAGTGCATATCTGGTGCCGAGAGCAAATGGGACACTCTATTTTATACTAAGTATTTTAAAATTACATGATTTACACATTTGAATAAAGAAAAGACAGTTTAATTCTTCATTATTATAAAATTGTTAAATTTATCAAAATAGCAGAAATTTTTAATATGCAATTTTCCATTTTCATCATCATCAAATTTACTACAATTGTCATTGTCATCGTCAAAAAAATTCTTAATTGTCCCTATATATATATATATATATATATATATATATATATATATATATATATATATATATATATATATATATATATATATATATATATATATATATATATATATATATATATATATATATATATATATATATATATATATATATATATATATATATATATATATATATATATATATATATATATATATATATATATATATATATATATATATATATATATATATTAATCAAATGAACTTTTAAATTCAACTAAGTGAAGAGAAAAAGCTATTATTTTATTTATATGATTTAATTTATTTTCAATTATTCCGAGAAACCCAAAGTGGGTAAAATAGCAAGGTTTTTCAAGTGAGTATTTAAAAAAAAAACAAAAAAAATCTGAATTAGGTTTTTCAAGTTGGGCCCATCTCTGCCAGCTGGACTAATAAAACATTTTTAACTGATACAGATCAATAATTTTAAGCTCTTTGATACGAAATACCAATACAATACCTTTAGAATTTACTGATACCATTTTTTTTTTAACTGAATTCATGAAGATTGAAATAAAATTGAAAAATAATCATAGACTGTAAAGTTTAGGTTTTCTAATATCCATAAAAATCTAGTTATTTTGAAGTCACATTGCTACACAAAGCTATTGAAATATGAAACTTTAGGTCTATCAAAATCTATTCTACCTCACAAGCCATGTTATATATATATATATATATATATATATATATATATATATATATATATATATATATATATATATATATATATATATATATATATATATATATATATATATATATATATATATATATATATATATATATATATATATATATATATATACAATCTTGCAGAAATGTGATTTTTATATCTATTCAAATAATAAATATAATAATGATGATGATAATAGTGATAATGATAATAGTAATAGTGATAATAATAATAAATAATATTAATAATTAATAATAATTAATAATAATAATAATAATAATAATAATAAATTTTAAAATGTGAAAAACTTCAGTCAAGAAACAGCTATCTTTCTACAAAAACAGTCAGTTTTCTTTTTCATGCAAGATTTTTGGATCAGTTATTTTTTACTGATACTGATATCGATACTTACAAAACTTTTAATTACTGGTACTCGGTACCAAAAGCTTTGCCGGTACTGTAAACTTTACCAGCTCTCTTTTCATTGTATCAAATGTAAATCAGTAAGAAATCTGTTATTGGCGGTTAACATTGAAATTATTTAAAATGATAATTTCAGAGAATGTAGAAAAAGAGAGTATTTTAGAATTTGGATATCCAGTAGAGCATGGAGATGAAAGAACTGAACAAATGAATTTGGTTGTAGATTGGCAAGAAAGCCTAAGCAACAAGAGGAAAATTTGGAAGTCCAAATTTAAGATGTGAACAAATGAAATCATTGCACATGTATGCTCAATAACTGCATTTGGTTCATAATTAAGGATAGAAATAGTAAGAAGTAACAGAGAAGAGCTTTCTGTAATAATGTTCAAACTCCAGTCAAGAACAAGAGGAGAGGTTATTTTCAACAAAGTTGTATTTATAAATAAGTTCATAAATGTTGCAGAAATAAAAAATAAAAAGACTATGCACCAGGACAATCCAGCAACATAGTCTTTGTGACCCCAATCCAGTCTGGAGGCCACCAACTCCCAAGTGATAATGGATTAGGACTGGGTGAGGGGCATAGATTGGATGCCACCTCTCCAAGCATCTCCAAGGCAGGTTCATGTTTTGCCGGTTTGAAATTTATGCTGATCAGCATTAATTTCTTGTAAGGAATGCTTAGGCACTTTTTACCTTTAATTTCAATTTGTAACTTCCCATCACCCATATATTACAATACAGTATTTTGTTCAGTGTTACTTTGGAAAGTTTTAAATTTTATTTTGTTTTCTTTTCATATCTAGTGTTTAATGTTGGAGATTATCGAAGGGAAGCAATAGGTAGCTATCGTGGTCATGATTTCTTTCATCCAAGCAACAAAGAAGGAACAGACATACGAAACAAATGTGCACTTGATGCTTTACAGGTAAAGTATATATATATATATATATATATATATATATATATATATATATATATATATATATATATATATATATATATATATATATATATATATATATATATATATATATATATATATATAATATCACCTCTGTTGGCAAAGGTCATAAGCCTACTAAAATTTCCACCAGAATTAGGGAGCAAATCAAACATCTGGTCAAATTAAAGGCTGACATATACCGATACTCGGCGTTTAAAGGTGTATTAAGTCATAGGAAGTTTTGAAAACATGAAGGGAGTGGGTTTCAGACTCTACCAGTAGAGTATATGGAAGATTGAGCATAGTGGTTAAGTCTGTGATCAGAGTTGGACAGAGAAAGAATGAGACTGTGTGGAAAGGCGTGTCGCTTGAGCCCTTCTCAATGGAGGATGTATTTGATGGAAGAGTTCAGAAGAAGAGCAGTATCCATTGCAATACCAATAGTATAGAGAGAATGACGCAAAAATTCAACAGGCAGAAATGGACTGAGAGCAGAAGAGTTTATAAGACGAAAAGCCCTAGACTCTACCTTCCCAAGGAGAGCTGTATGACTGGAACCATCCCAGATGTGTGATGCATACTCCATACAGGTTCGAACAACACCCCTATAGAGAGAAAGCAACTGGGGTGGCATGAAGAAATTCTGAAGGCACCTCAGAACACCCAACTTCTTAGAAGCTTGTTTAGAAAGAGAAGTAATGTGATCTTTCCAAGGAAGATCATGAGAAAAATGTACACCAAGAATATTAAGAGCAGATAAAGGTTCAAGTTGTGTGGAAGATTGTGTCAAGTGGAGAGGTGGAGGAACTGAGTTTTTGAGTCATTGAAAACAACCGTGTTTTGTCTGCCCCAATTTGAAATATGTGAAAGATCAGAGCTTAATTGCTCCAAGGCAACCTTCATGAGTCTCTCAACTACTGTTGGAGGGACGTCTTTCAAACTGGAAGGAATAATAATAGGTGGTCATCAGCATAGGAGTGGATGGGAGATGAGGTAATAGAGAGGTCATTAATGAAAAGTAGAAAAAGTGTTGGAGATAGTACAGAACCCTGAGGAGCACCACTATTAATAAATTTAAAGGAAGAACCGTGGCCATCTTCAACAGGTACTATTGAATGACTGGAAAGGAAATTAGAGAAGCATAGATACTGAAAGAGAGAAGATTGGTAATTAAAGCTTTCTGCCAGACTCTATCGAAGGCTTTCTATATGTCAAGCCCGACAGCAAAGAATTCGCCAAAATGCCGAAGATGGGAGGACCAAGAGTCAGATAGAAGAGAAAGAAGATCACCAGTAGAACGTTTCTTACTGAACCATACTGGTGATCATAGATAAGATAAGAAGAATTGAGATGTTTCCAAATCTTCCTCTTAAGGATAGATTCAAAAACCTGAGAGAACGGAGATCAAAGAAATGGGACTTTAGTTGGAGGGTTGAGAGATTTCCTCCCTCTTTAGCACAGGCTGAATGAACGCACATTTCCAGCCAGAAGGGAAGGTTGAAGTAGGGAGACAAAGACAAAATAATTTACCAAGGCAGGGTGCAATCTCGGAAGCACAAGTTTGAGAACCACTGGAGGACTATCATCAGGATCGTAAGCTCAAAGAGAGCAGAAATAACGTCTTTAGGAGAAATTCAAATTTTAGGCATAAATGAGTTGGAGGGGGTTGAAGGAGGAGGAATAGCTCCAGAATCGTCTAAAGTTGAATTAGAGGCTAAAGTTTGAGCGAAGTGTTCAGCTTTAGAAGAAGGTAAAACAACAGTTGTGCATCAGAAGAAACTAAAGTAGAGTTGACATTTTTTGCAAAATGTTAGAAAGACTGTGAGGAAGAGGAACCAGAAAGATTATTGCATTTTCTACGGAGAAAAAAAGTTTTTGGTGTTACGAAGTATAGATTTTGATTTATTTTTGATTTTGATTATTTGATTTTCTAAAACTTGTGCTCCTGAGCTTGCACCCTGCCTTGATAAACTAATTCGCTTCTATCTTTCTACTTCAGCCTTCCCTTGCTGGAAACATGCACTCATTCAGCTGTGCTGTAAAAAGGTGACCCCTCTCAACCTTCTAACTATCGTCCTATTTTAACCTAAATTCTTTCTAAAGATTTCAAATCTTACCTCAACAAGAAGATTTTGAAACATCGTGATTCTTTTAATCTTATCTCTGATATCCGTATGGCATTTATAAAAAAAAATATTCTGCTATTGATCTTTCCCTTTTCTCTGACTGTTGGTTCTCCGCTCTCCAGTGAATCTTTTGCTATGGCACTAGACAAATTGAAAGCTTTGATTTCTTAACTTCCCTCTTTTGATATCTATCTGTCTCTCTCTGGTTTTCTCTCTGATTTTCTTTCCAGTCATTGTATAGCAGTTGCTGTAGATTACCAACATTCATCCTTTGAAATTGTTAATAATGTTCCTCAGTGATTTGTTCCATACTTAGCACCTTTTCTACTGTTCATTTATGACCTCATTATTACTACATTACCTATTCACTGCTATGCTGAAAATTCCACCTTCACTACTCCTTTCAATTTCAAAGACACCCCTTCCAACAGCAGTTAATTGACGCTAGGAGAATGGCTTTGGAGCAACTAACCTCTGAGCTTTATCATTTAAAATTGGGGCAGTGAAATCTTGGTCATTTTAAATGTTTTAAAAATTCAGTCCCTCCATCCCTCTAATTTACATAACTTTCCACACAGCTGCAGCATTTTTTCAAAAATATTCAACTCAAACCTTTATCTGTCCATAATATTGTCAATGTTTCATTTTCTTATGATTTTTCGTGGAATGATCACATTACTTCTCTTTCTAAGCAAATTTCTAATAGGTTGGGTAGTCTGAGGTCCCTTCTTAACTTTTTCTTGCCACCCTAGTTGCTTGTTCTTTATTGGGGTGTTGTTCACCCCTGTATGGAGCATGGTGGTGGTGGTTTCACTCATGCAACTCCTAGAAAAGAAGTCTAAGGCTTATCTGTTTCGGTTTTACTAACTCTCTCCAATCTTTCAGCCTCCTGTTCTCTTAATATTATTGCCATTACAATGAACACTGTTCTTCTGAATTCACATCGCATTCCTCCCCCATTGAAAAGAGCTTGTGTGATACGCCTTTCAAAATAGTCTCATCCTTTTTCTGTCCAACACTCTCACCCTAGACTTACACACTATGCTCAATCTTTCATGTACTCTACTGGTAAAGTCTGGAATACACTCCCTTTGTCTGTTTTCCCAACTTTCTTTGACTTGTACACTTTCAAACATAGTGTACCAGGACATGCCAGCCTTTAACTTGACTAGGTTTCCAGTATTTTTCTATCTCTTATGGAAATTAATAGGACTTTGGGATTTGCACACCAGAGTATATATATATATATATATATATATATATATATATATATATATATATATATATATATATATATATATATATATATATATATATATATATATATATATATATATATATATATATATATATATATATATATATATATATATATATATATATATATATATATATATATATATATATATATATATCATTCAGGATGTTTGCGACTTCTTGCAATCGGGTGGAATGGTTGCAGTTTATGATGCTACAAACACAACAGTTGAAAGGAGACAGTTGATTCACCATGTTGTTGTTGAGAGAATGGGATATAAACTTTTTTTCATTGAATCACTTTGTAATGACCCAAAACTGATAGAAACAAATATAACAGTAAGTATATATATATATATATATATATATATATATATATATATATATATATATATATATATATATATATATATATATATATATATATATATATATATATATATATATATATATATATATATATATATATATATATATATATATATATTAGAAACTTTTAAAGATCACTAAACACGCTCGTGCTCTAATAATATAATAACGGGAACCACTATATAAAACGATAAAAGATAAAACACTAAGACGTTTTAACAAAGAATTAAAACGAAAATAAAAAGAGATAGGCTAAAACATGGGCATTACGTTTCGAAGTTATTTAGCTTCCTTATTCGAACCATTTTTACCTTCTAGAGGCGTTCGAATAAGGAAGCTAAATAACTTCGAAACGTAATGCCCATGATTTAGACTATCTCTATTTATTTTCTTTTTAATTCTTTGTTTAAAACGTCTTAGTGTTTTATCTTTTATCGTTTTATATAGTGGTTCCCGTTATTATATATATATATATATATATATATATATATATATATATATATATATATATATATATATATATATATATATATATATATATATATATATTATATATATATATATATATATATATATATATATATATATATATATGGGATCATCGGTAAACACTCACCCCTACACTGCCTTCAGGAATTACTGTCGTCTTTAAACTCCAAAAACTCTTGCAACTTATATTTCATCCCAGAATTGTGCAAAATTTATTCTCTGTAATACAAAAAGTTCTTTTCACTGTAGAAGATGCAATAATCTTTCTGGTTTCTTTTTCTCACACCCTTTCTGGCATTTTGCAAAAAATATCTTCCCTCACATTACTTCTTCCTTTTTCCCTTCTCTAGTATTTTCTGATGGTACAACTGCTGTTTTGCCATCTTCTAAAATTGACTTAATCACAAATTCAACTTTAGACAATTCCATTACTATTCCTCCTCCTTCAACCCCCTTCAACACATTATGCCTAAAATTTTAATTTCTTCTAAAGACTTCATTTCTGCTCTCTCTTGAGCTTAATACTAAGAAGGCGTATGGTTCTGATGGTATTCCTCCTGTGGTTCTCAAAACTTGTGCTTTCTAAGCGTTCACTTTGCCTTGGTAAACTATTTCGTCTCTGTCTTTCTACTTTAGTTTTCCTTTCTTGCTGGAAACATGCACTCATTCAGCCTGTGCCGAAGAAGAGGGTTTCCCTCTCAACCCTTCAACTACCATAACATTTCTTTGACCACCTCTGTTCTTTCTAAAGTTTTCAATCTATCCTTAATAAGAAGATTTGGAAACATCTCAATTCTTCTAACCTTATCTCTGATTGCCAATATGGCTTTCGTAAAAACACTCTACAGATGATCTTTCATTTCTCTCTGACTCTTGGTTCTTTGCTCTTTGGCATTCTGGTGAATCTTTTGCAGTCGTGCTGGACATATTGAAAGCCTTTAATAGAGTGTGGCAGAAAGCTTTGATTTCTAAACTTCCCTCTTTTGGAATCTATCCTTCTCTCTGAACTTCCCTCTTTTGGAATCTATCCTTCTCTCTGTGTTATCTCTTAATTTCCTTTCCAGTCATTCTATAGCAGCTGTTGTGGACTGCCACTGTTCATTCTTTAAACCTATTAATAGTGGTGTTCCTCAGTATTCTGTCCTATCCCCAACCCTTTTTACTTTTTATTAATGACCTCTTTATTAATTCGCCTAGCACGCCTAAGGTATCCTCATAACACAAGGGGTGCCATGCTTTCACATAAATTTTATATGAATATTGGAAACTCCAGGCTTGCTCTTTGTGGTGCCTCTTTTTCTTAATTCGCCTCTGTTCTGTGGAACTCCTTCCTTCATCTATTTTTTCCATTTGCGTTTAATCTTCCTCTCTCTAAGGCATCCAATAAGGCTCACTTCATAGATTTGCATAAACTTGGGCTTTTTTAAAAATTTCTGGCCCTTGTAAAGGGCCCTGCTGTTGAGTAGTGCAAAGTGTTTAAAAAAAAAAAAAAAAAGTTGGAACTCTTACTGTTTAGCTATTCTTCAAAAATTTGCTAATAATAATAATAGAATAAAGTTTGATTTATCCAAATTCAAGATCTTTTTTTTGGACAAATCTTAGTATGAGGATCATATATCATTTTATTTTATTCAGAATAAATAATAATAATTAGGATTTTTATTTTTAAAATTTAACTTGTACTTAAAAGTACATGATTTTTTGAAGTGCATTAGACTCGAGTACAAGTACTAAAAAAAATTGTACTAAAGTACAACTACTTGAACCCAAGCGTGATATATATATATATATATATATATATATATATATATATATATATATATATATATATATATATATATATATATATATATATATATATATATATATATATATATATATATATATACCTTTTTTTTTTACCTTCTCACCCCCTGACCACCCCATGTTGAGGCGGCCACACTTCGCTAATGAAGCCTCCCGCCGCAGTCGGTCTCGTCCAGAGATCCTTCAAAGAAGTGATGCCCCAGAAGATTTTGGGGCGAGAGTTGGAAGGACAGCGTAATAGAAAGTGTTTCACGGTCTCCGGGGCCATTCCGCATCTAGTACAGGTGGGAGATGCTGCCTGGTTTATTTTGAATTTGTGTTTGTAATGTTGTAGGTTTGGGTGGTGCCCGCATCTCAATCTTGCAAGTGAGGTTTGTAAGTGTCTTGGGAGGTTGTTGAAGTCGGGGTTTATTTCGGGAGGGGGTCTGTTAAGGATGTTGTTTGGAGGTCTGTTGATCATGTATGAATGTGTTAGTTGAGTGTGTATATGTTTGGTGGTTGTGGTATTGGGGGGGAGGAGGGGGGATGAGATTTAGGATCTGTTTGTAAAAGGCGCCTGTGGACGATGGAGGGTGTGTAGTCTCTGTGGGGTAGGTTGGAGGAGAGTATTGTGACATGGGTGTGTGGGTAGACGTGTTTTTGCGTAAAATTGGGTGCCTATCATTTCGAGGTGATTCCTTATAGGTAGTATCTTGGTTTCGTTATGTAGGTGTTGTTGAGGGGTTGTGCGTGTGCAGCCGGTGATGGTGCGAAGGGCTTTATTTTGCGTTATTTGGAGTGTCGTTAAGTTTTGGTCGGAGAGCAGAGGGTGCCAGACAGGGGAGGCGTAGTTAATGGTGGGGCGTATAAATTGTTTGTAGATTGCAATTGAGGTTTGTATGTTATTGTTTATGTCTGTATTGGCCACTGTTTTGAGGATGTTGAGTTTTCTGTTTGCGGCTGAGGTGGTATTTTGAATGTGCTTGGAGAAGGAGAGGTGAGTGTCAAATGTTAGGCCGAGAATTTTTGGGGTTTTGTTGAGGGGTATGGGGGTGTTGTTTAGTATGACTTGTGGGTGGGTGTTGGATATGTGTTTGTCTGTTGTTATAAGAGTTATGGAGGATTTGTTTGGGGATGCCGTCATCCTGTTTTCTGCTAGCCAGGATTGGAGTTGTGTTATGTAGTCTTGTGTGAGAGATGTTGCGGTGGTGAGGTTTTTGTGGGTGGTGGTAATAGTTATGTCGTCTGCGTATGATATTATGCGGGTGAAAGTTGTTTGGGGTTGAGGGAGGTCTGCTGTGTACAGGTTGAATAGGGTGGGGGAGAGTATGGCTCCTTGCGGAACTCCATTCCTTAAGTTGATGGTACGTGATTTATGGCCGTTTTGTTGTATTTGGGCGGTTCTTCCTGATAGGAAGTTGGTTAGCCATTTCTTAGTGTTTGTTGGGATGTTGGATTGGAGGATTTTATGGATAAGATTATGTTTCGGGACAGTATCGAAGGCTTTGTTTATGTCAATTGCTATTAGTATAGTTTTGTGATAAGGCTTATGGTTTAGTCCGTTTATTATAGGTTGGATGATGTTGGTAAGTGATATATATATATATATATAATATATATATATATATATATATATATATATATATATATATATATATATATATATATATATATATATATATATATATATATATATATATATATATATATATATATTTTAAGGAGTGCAAATTAACTAATCCAGACTATCAGATGATGGATAAAGAAGACGCTATTAAAGACTTCATGAAGAGAATTGAACATTATAGACTTACATATGAGCCACTTGATGAGGAAAAAGAGAGTATTTACAGTTTTATGAAAATTTTTGACACCGGTACAGTTGCTGCATTAATTTTTTATATTTCATTTAACTCTCTTTGACTATATTTCATTCTTATCCCTTATAAAATATTCTTCAGTTTATTGATATATGTTGTTTATAGTTAGTTACATTATAAATGTTTCTTTATTATTGTTCAAATGTTAGTTTTAGAGAAATAGTATTATACCTTGCTGCTGTTTGATCACCCATTTCATTTTCTGAAAGTAAAAACGAAACAAAAAAAAAACTTCTTAAAAGATCAAAGTATAGACTTCTGTAATTCTTTTGTATAATGTAAGAAATTCAATTGCAATCATATATATATATATATATATATATATATATATATATATATATATATATATATATATATATATATATATATATATATATATATATATATATATATATATATATATATATATATATATATATATATTTTTTTTTTTTTTTTTTACCTTCTCACCCCCTGACCACCCCACGCTGAGGTGGCCACACTTCGCTAATGAAGCCGCCCGCCGCAGTCGGCCTCGTCCAGAGATCTTTCAAGGTAGTGATGCCCCAGGAGATTCTGGGGCGAGAGTTGGAAGGACAGATGTAATAGAAAGTGTGACTCGGTCTATATATATATATATATATATATATATATATATATATATATATATATATATATATATATATATATATATATATATATATATATATATATATATATATATATATATATATATAATTAGGAGTATTTTACACGAACATTTTCCACATTGTAACTTTCTTATATCCTTTATAAACAGCAACTCAGTCGGTAGCCTTTTCAAGATTAAAGAAAGTATTCCCGTGTGCATGCTGTCTTGCATCGTATATAAATACAAGTGTGACGACTGTAATGTCGACTATGTGGGCCAAACCAGTCTACAACAAGATGCGAGCCTTCTCCCAAATTTGGAATATTTTACACAAACATTTTCCACATTGTAGTTTTCATATATATATATATATATATATATATATATATATATATATATATATATATATATATATATATATATATATATATATATATATATATATATATATATATATATATATATATATATGTATATATATATATTAGGGATGGAGCGATACCAAATTTTTTACCGATACAGATACTAAGACTTTCAGATTAACCGATACCGATACCAATTTTTAACTGTTAAGATATATATATATATATATATATATATATATATATATATATATATATATATATATATATATATATATATATATATATATATATATATATATATATATATGTATATATATGTATATATATGTATATATATGTATATATATGTAAATATATATATATATATATATATATATATATATATATATATATATATATATATATATATATATATATATATATATATATATATATATATATATATATATATATATATATATATAGGGACTGACCGGGGCCGTGGCCTAGGCCGGGGTTATGGCCGGGGTTTCCTAAAATTTGTAAAGAGGTCAAAAGCACTGAAATTTTAGGTTAAGAAAATTAGATATAAGGTTTATTTAATTGTAAGGAAGGAGTAGAATAGCCAACATTCACTTAAATTAATGATTATATCCATTTTCTCTAAAAAAAAAAAATCAGAAAATTAAAGTTTTGTATATTTAAAGTTTAAAAAAAATATAAAAATTAAAAAAAAAATTATTCTAATTCATAATAGTGATTTAACACGTTTACCTAGGTAAGACCCAAGGGTAAAGTTTGAAAAAATGTAAAATATAAAATTATCAATTTAACCTGTATTTATACATAGTTATTTTATTGCTATGTATCAAACTTGTATCATTTAGCTGCATTATTTAAAAATTATTATTTTGTTTATACTTTCAGTCAATATGGCTAAAAGATCAGCTTCTGCAGTATTTGAATACTTTACAATGTTTCAGGATAGGCTCGAAATAGCTAAATGTAACATCTGCAGTCAGAAAATTAGAAGAGAACCTCCGGGTGCTACAAGTAAAAAAAATTTCAACCAAATCTTTTTGGAGTATCTAAAATCAAAACACAAAGATGAACATTCGCTAGCAGAAAAGGAGCGGTCAAAAGAAACAGAAAAGAAAAAAATCTTAATTTTCTTATATTTTGTTTGAAATTTTTTTTTATCATTTGACTGATTGAGCTGAAATTTTCAAAGTATGTGAATTTTTTCACGAAATTCTGAGTTGATTTCGAGCATTTTTTTGAGTCTATAACGGTTTGAAACTTATTTGGACCCAAAGTTGAAAAAAATGAATAACTGGGTCAAACCACTGGTCCACATGAGCTGAAAATTTAACTGAATACCTTTGCCCCAATTTCTTGCATTGGTGGGAATAGATTTTTGATATCACGTCTAGAAAATAGTTATAAGCACTTGAAATTTTTTTTGCAAAAATCGTACCCTTCTGGAGGAAAAAATTATTTTTTTTAAAAAAAAAACGCTACCTACTATTTTTTTTTATTTGTGAATATTGTTTAGAAGAGGAACAGGGCAACAATTTTTATTTAGTGCATTTTTAAATGCCCTTTGTTTGAAGCGAGATATATCCTCTCAAACTTTGGGAATTTTTGAAATTTGGCCAAAAATGGACCTTTTTGAAGGCTATATCTCAAAACCAACGAATCTCATCGAATAAAGTACATAGAGGAATTTGTAGCCCCCACCCCTCCTCTATACACACCAAAAATAGGAAATGTTATAGTTGTATTTTTTTAAAAAATATTTTGTCTGAAAAGGTGGATTTTCTTAGTTCAAAAAATTTTTTTTTCTATAGTTACTCAGGTTTTGGCTTATAACATTTTTTCTATAACTCTGGGAACAAAAGTCTATTAGAGGCTTTTGTAGCCCATATAATTGTGAATAAATAGGGCAACTTTCAGCTCATTCTAAAAAGTTGTTTGGCACCGCCATTCTATTGAAAAAGGGTAAAATTTCCACAAAAAAAAAAAAAAATAAAAAAACTTTTAATCGTAATAGACTCGGAAAAACGCTAGAAATGGACTTTTCTTACCGGTAAAAATGTACATACACTGAAAGTTTCAGCAGAATCGGCTGAAAATTTAAAAAAAACAAAAACAATTTGTATAATTTGCCATTTTAACCCCGGCCGGCAACCCCGGTTTTCCCTGATTTTTAGCCGGGGCCGGGGCCCCGGTCGGTTCATATAAATATATATAAAACCACTAGAGATTATTAAGGACAGATGAAGGCTTGAGTTGCGTGTTTTAGAAGATGTCATAGTTTTGTAGGAAATAGTCTCGAGTAGAGATATGGAGGAACCGAGTTTTTGAGGCATTGAAAAAGACTATGTTTTCTCTTCCTCAATTTGATGTGAAGGAAAAATCAGAGGTCAGATATTCCAAGACCAACATTGTAGCGTCAATTAACTGTTGCTGGGAGGGGCGCCTTTCAAACTGAAAGGAGTAATGATGGGTGAGATCATCAGCATAGGATCGGATAGGTAATGAAGTAATAGAGAGGATTATTAATTAAAAGTTTAAAAAGCTTTGGGGATAGGACACCACTATTAGCAGATTTAAAGGATGAATGGTGGTCGTCTACAACAGCAGCTATAGAACGACCAGAAAGAAAATCAAAGAGAAGGATAAATTCTGAAAGAGAAAGTTTAGAAATCAAAGCTTTGTACCAGTCCCTGTCGAAGGGATTCGAAATGTCCAGCGCGATAGCAAAAGATTCACCGAAATATCGTAGAGCGGAAGACCAAGAGTCAGAGAGAATAGAAAGAGATCACCAGTAGAGCGTTTCTTATGGAAGTCATACTAGCGATCAGAGATAAGATTTGAAGAATTGAGATGCAAAAATAATTTATCTATATCAAAGACTACAATATCTTTTCATGTATCTTATGTCCCTTTGTTCTTTGTCCTTTTTAGAATGTAATACATTGAAGAAATATGTACACAAATTAAGTTTTATGTATTTTAATTAAACACATTTTATTGCTTTTAACATGTTTAACAATTATGGCATGCAAACATTTTGAATTATTTACAGTATTTCAATTAACCATAATTTCCTTAAAGTCTATTTTATAGAAAAGATTCACTTACTTTCATATTTATGAAACCAGATTTATATATATATATATATATATATATATATATATATATATATATATATATATAATATATATATATATATATATATATATATATATATATATATATATATATATATATATATATATATATATATATATATATATATATATATATATATATATATATATAATTTTTTCAGGAAGGAGAGTGGTGGTTCACAAACAAGAAGGACACATAGAAAGCAGGATTGCATATTATCTTATGAACATTCATATCACACCAAGATCTATATATATCACAAGGGTATATATATATATATATATATATATATATATATATATATATATATATATATATATATATATATATATATATATATATATATATATATATATATATATATATATATATATATATATATATATATATATATATATATTATTATTTTTTTTTTTTTTTTCTTTTCTCCAGAAGTTTCTTGTAAGTTATTTTATTAATTATAACATTTGAAAAAGAGAAAAATAAATTATTTGTATTTAAAGCTGATTTGGAGAACAATTTCATTTAATATTTACTTTTTAGAATATATATATATATATATATATATATATATATATATATATATATATATATATATATATATATATATATATATATATATATATATATATATATATATATATATATATATATATATATAAAAAAATTTACAGCATGGGGAGTCAGTTTATAACCAGGTTGGACGGATTGGAGGTGATACCGATTTATCGCCTCGTGGTCGAGAATATGCAAATGCTCTAGCGAAATTCATCAAAGATCAAAAAATACCAAATCTTCGTGTGTGGACTTCCTGTATGAAACGAACCATCCAAACTGCTGAAGGGATTAATGTACCTCAAGAAAGATGGAAAGCCTTAAATGAAATTGATGCGGTAATAAATATATGATTTATCAAATTTATGATAGTTATTCGATTATTGTCAAGGGTATTTAAAAGTTCTCTCACTTCCTTTTAGTGATAAATTTAACGAAGGTGTTTGTTGGTTCTATATATTGATTATTGGAATACAATATGATTTTTTATTTTTTGTCCATACATTTACCTTTGAAATTTGACTATTGTTCTTGTTTCATTATCTTTATTGATTTTACTGTAGGACAAAATAATTTTTTTCTTACGAGGGAAAATAACTAATCCAAATTGAACTTTTTACACTGAATTCAATTATGTAAGCAGTTTTTTTTTTTTTTTTATAAATATTTTGAGACACCTAAGTTTTAAGGGAAAAAACTTATTTTTTTAAAATCATATTGCAAATATCATATTTTATGTAAAAATTTTATATGCATATTTGATATTTGAGTTCAGAGTAGAAAGTTAGGTAAGAAAAACAAACGTTTCATGTGCCAGAAACCGTGTTTACAAGTGTACTGTATTATTAGGAAAGACTTTGGTGCGTCCCAAGCTCATTAATTTAATTAACATTGTGTTTTTATTGAATTTATTATCAATGTTTTGAGATTATAAGATCTAGGGACTCTCACGCATACACGCACACACACACCTATATATATATATATATATATATATATATATATATATATATATATATATATATATATATATATATATATATATATATATATATATATATATATATATATAATGGGTTTTAACTACTCATCATTAGCAAAATCAAATTAAATGATTATGAGCACGTATCATTTGGTAAGAAGATTCTAAATAACTAATGTGGTGAATCTAAAAAGCCCAAATTATATAGACCCTTAAGAACATTCCTTCCCCATATGCTGTCATATCTTCAAAAAGAAAGAACCTACTTCTCCTAGAATGACTATATATATATATATATATATATATATATATATATATATATATATATATATATATATATATATATATATATATATATATATATATATATATATATATATATATATATATATATATATATATATATATATATATATATATATATATATATATATATCACCAAATGACTTCTTTTCTAATTGTCATGCAGGCATTTGTAATGCTCTCTTTAACATTCTTAGCATCTGGATTTTCTTTTTCTCACCATTTTAAAATACTTTTTTGATACTTTTCATTTACTCTTGTTGAAGTATAAAGTTTCGTTATTCAAGTTTTTTTTTTTTTTTTTTTTTTTTTTTTTTTTTTTTTTTTTAATAGCATTATATAAGTTTTCTACTGTTGTTGACAGAAACAACTTGAATATATTTTGTCTAGGAGTCTTTGTAATAATTTGAATCTTTCGGATTTGTTTTTGGATAGGGCATTATCATTAGAATTAAATTAATTTGTAGAACGGTTATCATACTAGTAGTAGTTTGAATTAAATGACTTTTGGGGTTTTATAATAATAATAGGAATAAAAATATAGTGATAATAAAAATAATTGTGGTATTATTATTATTATTATTATTATTATTATTATTATTATTATTATTATTATTATTATTATTATTATTATTATTATTATTATTATTATTATTATTATTATTATTATTATTACTTTATATTAGGGCATATGCGAAGGACTTACATATGAAGAAATTCAAGACCAGTACCCAGAAGAATTTGCTGCCCGAGACAATTGCAAATATTCATACAGGTTTCTACACTTTCTTACTTAATATCTATTACAGTTCTTCCGAAGAGTATTTTTATTTTTTTTAATTTTTTTATCTACAGTAATTCTTGAGAAGTTTTGCCTTGAGTAATGGCTAATATAAAAGTTTTGTGGGCTAAAAGTCATTATCATTTTTCATCATTTGTTTATCTGTATTTAAAATGTTTACCGTAAATCTTCCATTAAAGTATGTTTAGAATTAATATGACCTTGTTTATAGCTACATTATGATGTTATTTGTTCTTTAAATATTCTTATTAACAGCTTCAAGATATGAAAATTTTTTTCTTTTTTTTTTAAATCATGAAGTTCTTTAAATCATCCAATACTTCTTCATTTGCTACTGTATGGTTTCATTATTCTCAACTTTTTTTTTAAATGTTTCCTAAAATGTATGTTTGTAAACATTACCTTCGCAGTTATATTGGTGCATAACTTTTGTTGCTTCATGCACATTTTTTCCGTCTGTGTTTCACACTTTTAGCACCACAAATAAAAGTATTCCTTTGTAGTTCCTGTGTGAAACTGCAATTTGTAAATCGGATGGAGTATAATAATGTTGAAGAGATATCATAAATGAAGATGAAATTGATAGAAACTGTTTAATATCTTAGGTAAAGGTATGTTTTATTTAATATTTGATACATTGGTTTGTAAAGGCAAAATTAAGAAAGCATCTGTGAAAAGTAATCTTAGTATTAGGCAGTTTTTGTACCTGTGTTTATGCACCGAAGAATTATGTGAACAAAATCGCATTGAAAAATAGAGAATAAAAATTGTGTTAAAATAATTTATTGTAAATTTAAAAGCGTGTATAAATTCAGTGGTAGTTCTAGTTGATTGAGTCATGCCTATTGAATTTCACAATTGTAACTAAAATGTTACATCTTTGTAAATTACTGATATTTTAGGTAAATCAATTTTAAGAATACTGCTTGGGAAATATAACTTGGTGTTTAAATAAAATTTAAATAACATTGAGTTTCGCAACATGATTATATATAACATTTATATAGTTGAGATTTACATCGGCAGTTTATTTTTATTAAAGAATAATTTTAATTTCTAATTTTCAAAATCAGATATTACGGTATGGCTTATAGAAAGTATTACAGACATTTTAATTTTCTATATGTTAAGTAATAAATGATAAATTACGAATGTATACTTTTGAATTTTTTTTTTTTTTTTTTTTTTTTTTTTTTTTTTTTTTTTTGCTACTTACCCTAGTTTTTGATATAATAGTCAGCTTTTTCCTTTTGCTAGAAAATTTGATGATTGATAGCATAATACATGTATTGTAAAACCATTTGATGGCATATTTCTTTTGCTTTTGAAGTTTTTACAGTACCAAGGTGTACGTAGGGTTGTCATGAATTCCTGTGTTATATTAACATTATCACTTCTGTGAGTTGTAAATTTACAATCATAATAGTAGGATCATGTAAGATATTATATCCTTAAATACATTTGATGCATACAAGCTCATTATCTAGTTTGAAAATGTTTCCTTGTGGTACCTGCAATCCTATCCTGTTGCAAAAAGGAAATTTTATAGTTAGTGAATATATATATATATATATATATATATATATATATATTGTAAGACTTCCCTGTGACAATCCCACAATAGAAAATAAAAATAAAAATAGTTGTGGTAAAACTCACGTTTAGTGTTGAATCCAAAGGTGAGTTGATGATTTTCTTTAAGATTATCAATGTGGTTACTCAGTCCTCTTGATGGACGGAGGCGTTGAAGTAGTTTAAAGTTGAAGAAGTTGAAGGTGCAATCTGATATTTTTTAACGAACAGAAGCCCTCAGGACCTCTGCTAGGGCAGTGCGGATCAATAAAAGGAACAGCTTTGGCAGATTTAATAAAAATTCAAAGACAAGGTCATTGAAAAACAAAAAAAAACAAAATCGTTTAATTGTTGAAAGATGGCTAAGGAATATGAACAAGTAATAATGCTGCTATCAGAGTTTCGAGCAGAACAATAAAGAAAGGTCTGTTGATGAAGAGCAATGCAGAAAAAGGGTGTTAGGTTGTAGAGAACTGACGGGTATGTTGGTTTCTTAATGATTATCAATTAAGAAAACAACCGTCGTCAATTCAATAAAAGAAGGAAGACTAGGAAGTTGGCTGATGATTTTAGTAGTCCAGAGTTGAAAATAAACTCCAAAGTTGAAACTAAAAATCAGAAAAATTTATAAGATATTTTGATAAATTTATCAATTAAAACTTTTAAGACAAATAATTACATTAACTCACGTATTGGCCAGAGTGGTTGGCTCCAATACTTGAATTAAATCTTTATAGTTGAGAGTTCGTAAAGGTATTAATTCTTGTAGTTTTATTTTCAACTTAATTTGTGATAGTTATCTTTATATTCAAAGTAGAGTTAATTTTATGTTAAATTTTAATTAAGTTATAAAGATAGTTACCTAGTGAAGAAAATAAAAATTAGAAAAACAAGCTACAAAAATGCAAAATAATTATCTGTCAATAATAATCCCTCTTCTTATTTTCGTGGTCGATCATCAGTTTCTTTCTTCACCAATAACTATTGGGAAGAAAAGAATAAGAACGTTAGAATGGCACATTCTCACACCCCCTTACCAAAGTTGGTCTCGGTTATTTAGAATGACCAACTTTATAGATGGCAAGTGGTAGTGTGAAGATGATGTCGTGCCAAGGAAAAAGTTGATCATGAAGAAGATTGGAGTGTTTTATTGAAGAATGACTGAAGGTCCCTAACAACCAAAATACATCTCACCCCTCTAAACCTAAGTAAAGAACAATCCAGAGACGAACAGTTATTATTATCATTTTTCACTCCATCATGTGATTATGATGATTCGGAGGAAGTTAAAGGTTGTTCGTCCATGGCCATGGAATCTACGAACGCTTAAGAGATTTAAACCCCTGTCTCCGAATTACAAATTCCATGTGATGACATTGGATGTAAGAAAATGGGTGAGATGCTGCCCTAAGAGTAACAAGTTCGCGCCTGAGTTGCACGAAACAAAAATGTTGGTCTCTTTTATCTGCTTTAGCTGTTCCTTTATTCTTTCCAACACCCCTACCTCTGAGGTGCCTAAGAACAACAGTCCTTGCATCTTGTCTACTCTCAAACTGAAAAACATTATATTCTTATAGAACATATAAAAATTTTACAATAATATAAGCAGTATTTCATTATATGCATAATATTTCATTTATTAGTTTTATTTTTAGTTAATTAATATTTTTCCATTAGTCATTTTTTTTTTTTTTTTTTTTTTTTTTTTTTTTTTTTTTTTTTTTTTTTTTTTTTTTTTTTTTTTTTTTTTTTTTTTTTTTTTTTTTTTTTTTTTTTTTTTTTTTTTTTTTTTATTATTATATTTAACAAACTAAAATATATAAAGTTTATTAATTTAAACAATTACAGTAGTAATTTTAGTATTAAGTTAGTATAGATCAAATAATTATTTTATTAACTAGAAATACACTACTTTATATATCATTTTTATTTAATATATTTCTTTTTATTTTCACTCTTATCACAATTTTCACATCCCTTTTATTTTTATCACCACTTTTAATTTATCATTCACTCGCACTTATCTTTTTCTTTGCGTTGACGATATTCCAATGGGTGATTTATGATGTGACTATGTTGTGGGGCGTCTCCTTGAGATCGTAATCGTCGTGGAGAAGGCTCTTCCTCAGGCGAATCCATCCTCGTTAAACCGGTGATGTTCATCTGTTGCTCTTCATCCCTTGACGATGATTCCACAGGTAGTTGTATTTCCATATAATCTTCCTCTTCAATGAAAAACCCCTCCGGATCAAATCCTTCAAACGATTCAGCCAAATTACCACCGAACTCATCGCTGAAATCCAGTTGATAATAATTGTCAGGTTCTTCCATTATGGTGGAAAGAGCCTTAGGAACAAATCCTTCGAATGAATCCTGTTCTACCGAATAATCTAACGGACAAAATCCTTCAAATGATTCGTTAATTGTTATGTTGAACAGATCCTCTTCTTCCTCCTCTTCTTTTGGAGGTATCGTTAGGTCCGTTTGTGAAAATCTTGAGATATTAATGTCGTTTACGTTAGATATTTCGGCTGATCTGTCTGATCCGGAGTTTACCCGATAATCTGCATTTATTTCCATCGTTAAGTCAAATGATTCTTGTAAAACTTTATATGAGTCAGACAAGAAAGTCGAATAATCGGCGTTGATCAATTTAAAAATCTCTTCCTGAGCTTTCATCTGCCGTCTCCTCAACTCCTCCGACAGGTGATGATCCTCTTCGGCTAATTGATAGGAAAAATCATCGTCGTCCTCATCGCTGTCGTCCTTCGGTAAAACCGTTGGATTCAGCTCCGTGTCCGGCAATGACTCTTCCCCAAATATCTCCCCCTGTTCTTCGTTGATTTCCGCATTCTCTAGTTGATGATTCTGTTGTTGTATTGATTCTGTTGGTTTAGTAGTTGTTGTTGATTCTGTTGGTGTTGGCGGAAATAAGGATTTCTTAAGAGATATCGGGGAACATCAACCCATTTTCGGAGTTGTGAACGATCGGATACTGATGAATGCTCCCTTAAACAATTTGTGGAAGTTAACTCCGTTACAAATTGGGGACTCCTAATGGGAGTAGTTAACCCTTCAACCGTGACTGGCCCCTCAGTCACGGGGTCAATTAGTTTAAAGGTTGCTCTTGATTTCGCACAGGCAAACCTCCAGTGGCATTTTCATTCTCCGCCGTTGATCGTCTTGAAGAGTGCGAATTGGTTCGATTCTCTCCTTGATTTGGTGGAGAATTACTTTGTTGTCTGGGTCTTCGGTTTCTCCATTCCGGACAATGTTTACCCACATGACCGTATTGGTTACATACGGGACAATTCTCCGAAAACCGTCGTTGTTGTTGTTGTTGTGGTTTTTGTGAACACTTGTAGGACAAGTGCCCACTCTTTTTACAGATGGAACACTTGTTGTTGAGTATGTAACAAGTGTCCGTTGAGTGCGTAGTCTTTATCGCAAAAACTACACCACTGGTTGGTTTGACTTTGTGAAGTTTGTCGCCGTCGATTATCCTGTCTACGGTCATCCGACCGTCCCGAAGAGCTGGAACTTTCGCTACTTTTACGTTGCTTGTTGTCCCGAACGAACTTGGGACTGCGGTTTCCCGTAGTTTTCTTTTGACGTCTTTCTTTTCCTGATGACCGTTTCTCGACTGGTTTTTGTGGAGGCGGTTGGGCATTGGAAGAACTATTCTTCCTACGTTTTACCACATCCACCCATGATTTCTGCTGGGGTCTCGACTCAGCCACAACCCTAGAGATTTCTATTACTTCAGGAACGGGTGCTTGTTCATGCCCTTTTAAGTCCTGAAGGTGTCTATCAGCTAGGTTTACCAGCTGATCAAAGGAAACTTTGGTTCCGAACACCACTCATGATTTCGGAGATAACTGGAGATCTCTTTGTTAATCGAAATTGGTAAGGCTGCAAGAAACACTTGACGTAGTGTCTCATGCTCTTTACAGTCTTCTGTTGACGTGGTGGGGTAAGCTTTCTTCGCGAGATCCAGTAAACGGATAGCAAAAATCCTGACTGTTTCATTTTTATTCATTTTGGCAGTCATAAAGTTTTGAACGGCCCGCTCTTGTCTGACGGTGTCCTCGTTTGTAAACAATTCTAGTAGACTCTGTTTAATGTCTTCATAAGACTTATCTGCCTTATGGAGTTGATGGTATAGGGCCAAATAAGACGACTGCAAATATGATCCCAAGAGCCTTAACCAGTCCTGTTTTTGGGTTGGGTACAGGATCGAGCAATATTCTTCAAATTCTCTGAAGAATACTGTTAAGTCTTGGTCAGTATCAGGATTAAATTTAGCGGGTGGTACAGCCTTGTTAGATTTAGGCTTATTTAATAGTTGTGCCATCATCGCAATTGCTTGGGAAACCATAGCGTTGTGAGTCTGTTGTGCAGCTAGACTCTCTTCTACGAATTCCCTGAATTGTTTATCCGTCATGTTGTTAGTCGAGATATTGGGGTTACTTGCGGGGTTCATGGTTGGTTGCTGCTGATCTGCGTCAACCTCACAAGCTACTGCTACCGACGGCTTCTTTTCCTTCGGCCGTACTGACCGTTCAGGTGATGTTGTTGATGCAGCAGTAGGAGCTGGATCTTGACGAGCCGACAACATTTCCAATATAAGGGTATTTTGCTTGCTCAGTCGTTGATCTATCTCTCGCATATACCTCATGGAATTCACAACCATGTCTTCTAATTTTGAGAAGTGTTCACGATCCACAAATCGGACATCCCGTAAGGATTCACCCCTCGAGTTATCATTCTGTTGTTCTGGAATAGACTCTGTGTCATTGATGATCGGGAAATGCGCTTCCGATTCAATCAACTGATCCATATACACCTTAGATTCATCATTGTTCATAATATTCTTCTCTGCCATTATTATAGTGGATTTCGTTAATTCGCTCCTTTTAAAGATCCTGGCAGGGTCGCCAATTTATTTTCTCTGTAAGACTTCCCTGTGACAATCCCACAATAGAAAATAAAAATAAAAATAGTTGTGGTAAAACTCACGTTTAGTGTTGAATCCAAAGGTGAGTTGATGATTTTCTTTAAGATTATCAATGTGGTTACTCAGTCCTCTTGATGGACGGAGGCGTTGAAGTAGTTTAAAGTTGAAGAAGTTGAAGGTGCAATCTGATATTTTTTAACGAACAGAAGCCCTCAGGACCTCTGCTAGGGCAGTGCGGATCAATAAAAGGAACAGCTTTGGCAGATTTAATAAAAATTCAAAGACAAGGTCATTGAAAAACAAAAAAAAACAAAATCGTTTAATTGTTGAAAGATGGCTAAGGAATATGAACAAGTAATAATGCTGCTATCAGAGTTTCGAGCAGAACAATAAAGAAAGGTCTGTTGATGAAGAGCAATGCAGAAAAAGGGTGTTAGGTTGTAGAGAACTGACGGGTATGTTGGTTTCTTAATGATTATCAATTAAGAAAACAACCGTCGTCAATTCAATAAAAGAAGGAAGACTAGGAAGTTGGCTGATGATTTTAGTAGTCCAGAGTTGAAAATAAACTCCAAAGTTGAAACTAAAAATCAGAAAAATTTATAAGATATTTTGATAAATTTATCAATTAAAACTTTTAAGACAAATAATTACATTAACTCACGTATTGGCCAGAGTGGTTGGCTCCAATACTTGAATTAAATCTTTATAGTTGAGAGTTCGTAAAGGTATTAATTCTTGTAGTTTTATTTTCAACTTAATTTGTGATAGTTATCTTTATATTCAAAGTAGAGTTAATTTTATGTTAAATTTTAATTAAGTTATAAAGATAGTTACCTAGTGAAGAAAATAAAAATTAGAAAAACAAGCTACAAAAATGCAAAATAATTATCTGTCAATAATAATCCCTCTTCTTATTTTCGTGGTCGATCATCAGTTTCTTTCTTCACCAATAACTATTGGGAAGAAAAGAATAAGAACGTTAGAATGGCACATTCTCACAATATATATATATATATATATATATATATATATATATATATATATATATATATATATATATATATATATATATATATATATATATATATATATATATATATATATATATATATATATATATATATATATATATATATATATATATATATATATATATATATATATATATATATATATATATATATATATATATATTAGGGATGGAGCGATACCAAAATTTTTACCGATACCGATACCCGATACCTGAAAATATGCCGATACTTGCCGATACTACTACCGATACCGATACTTTACTCCTATGCAAATTTTTTGCCGATACCGATACCGATACTGAAAAGGCCGATACCGGTATCGGAAAATATGCCGATACTTACCGATACCGATACTTCACTCCATCCCTATATATATATATATATATATATATATATATATATATATATATATATATATATATATATATATATATATATATATATATATATTATCACCTATGGTGAGCAAATGCGGGAGACCTAATTTCCACCAGATTTGGGGAAATACCAGAAATCTGGTCAAGTTAAAAGCCGACATTGCCCGATACACAGCATTTGATGAAGTTGGGAAAACAGATAAAGGGATTGTGTTCCAGACTTTACCA
Organism: Armadillidium nasatum; assembly: GCA_009176605.1. Taxonomy (NCBI): domain Eukaryota; kingdom Metazoa; phylum Arthropoda; class Malacostraca; order Isopoda; family Armadillidiidae; genus Armadillidium; species Armadillidium nasatum. The sequence goes on along the minus strand of SEYY01019270.1, from coordinate 73,880 downwards.
TTATAGTGCATATAAGATTGTCTGGGTTTGGAGAGTTGGACAGAGAAAGGATGAGACTATATAGAAAGGCATATCTCATGAGCTCAATGTATGCGACGGAGAGTTCAGAAGAGCAGCATTCATTGTAAGAGCGATAATATAGTGACGCTATAATTCAACGGGCAGAAAGAGACGTGAGAGAATTAGCGAGCGGAAGAATTGAAAAGACAAAAAACCCTAGACTCCACCTTTTCAAGATCTGTTTGAGTGAAATTACCCCAAATGTGTGAGGCGTACTCCATACAGCGGCGAACAACATCCCTATAAAACAGCAAAAGAGCAAGCATCTGGGTTGGTGGGAAGAAATTACGAAGGCTTTTCAGAACACCCAACCTCTTAGAAGCTTGTTTAAAATGAGAAGTAATGTGATCTTTCCAAGAAAGATCACATACACAAACAAAAAAAGAAACACTGAGTATTGAAAAGGTATGAGTTGAGTGTTTTCGAAGCATTGAAAGCAACCATGTTTTCTCCACTCCAGTTTGAAATACGAGAGATCAGAGGTTAGATTCTCAAAGGCTACCGTTCTTCGTCAATTAACTGTTGTTGGGATGGATATCTTTCAAATTGAAAGGAATAATCAAGAGTTTAGTTATCAGCATAGAAGTGGATATGTTAAGAAAAATAGAAAGTCATTTAATGAAAAGTAGTAGTAGTGTTGAGGAACGCCACTATTATTAAATTTAATGGATTAACGGTTGCCGTCTAAATAGCTGCTATAAAAGGACCAGAAAAGAAATCAGAGAGAAGGAAAATTTCGAAAGAGAAGTTTTAAAATCAAAACTTTGCCAGACGTTATCAAAAGCCTTCGACATATTCAGCGTGACAGAAAAAATTCGCCGAGATGCCGAGGGAAAAAATATTAGTTGAATGAGTTTCTGGAATTTGAAGATGACTGCAATCCCTAACGGCAGCATCCCTGCAACGAATATCTCTAGAATAATCCATAGTTAAAAAATTAAACCAAGGTTTGTAAGGTTTAATAGAAGGGAATGAATATGAGTGAAGAGCCAGAGAGAAGAAAAAGATCATCAGTAGAGATTTTTTTAATGAAAATTTAAGAAATTAGAAGAATTTAGATGTTTCCAAATCTTCCTATTAATGATGGATTCGAAAGTTTTAGAAAAGAATCTAGGTTAAAGAAATGGGATGGTAATTGGAGTGTTGAGAGGCATCCCCGTTTTTCGGCACAGACTGAATGAGTACACGTTTTCAGCAAGTAGGGATAGTTCAAGTAGAAAAACAGAGACTAAATTATTTACCAAGGCAGGCTGAAAGCTCAGGGTTAAACCGCAGGAGGGAAACCATCAGGATCGTTCGCCTTCTCAGTGTCAACTTTAGAGAAATTAGAAATGACATCTTTAAAAGAAATCACAACGTTAGGCTTATTTGAGTTGGAGGGGGATTAAATGAGCAGAAATAGATCCTGAATTGTCTAAGGTTGAATTTGAGGGAAAAGAGGAGGAGGGAAGTTATATTTGACATTTTTTGCAAAATGCTAGAAAGATTGTTGTATTTTCGACAGAGAAATGAGTTTGTGTTGCGGAGAATAGATTTTCCCTGGTTCCGGGATGAAATATTAGTTGAATTAGTTTCTGGAGTTTTAAGATGATGGTAATCCCTGAAAGCAGCATCCCTGCAATGAAAAGCACTAGAATAATCGAAGTTAAACGTTAAACCATGGTTTGTAAAGTTTATTAGAAGGGAATTAATATGAAATGTACGCCTCCATGCCAGAGAGAATCACCTTGGCTATTCGTTCTGTACATTTCGAAAGATCTCACTCACAAAAATGGTAATTATTCCATGGGAAATCAGAGAAGTGCAACAACTAGTCAGACGGTTAGAGGTACCGAAGTGTCAGAAACTTTCAGCCAAAGGCAGGAGCAGTTTTTATGGAAGACTTGAAGAGACAGAACAAGATACAGAAATAAAGTGATTGGATGAACCCAGATCAGGAAGGAGTGTAATGTAAGGGGAAAGATAAGAAATTAAGAAAGGAACAATTATGTTGGGTTCATCACCAAGATGGTCAGGTATACAGGTAGAGATTTGCACCAACTCTTTGATAGTCAAAGAATTTTTAATAATCCGTGGAGTTAGGAGTTAATAGACAGAGCAAATGAATTTAGTTGTAGAGTTGCAAAAGAGTCTAAGCTATAAAGTGGAGAAAATTGAGGATAGAGACAGTAGAAGGAAACAAAAGTAAGGTTTACCATCAGAGCACTCAAGCACCTGATTTTCAGTTAAGAACAAGGGATGAAGTTTAGAAGAAGAATGGTGGTGTTCAACAAAGTGGAAATTAGACAAGAAACTGTGAATGTTGCAGAAATTAATGAAAAAAGACCTTACATCAAGGCAAGATATCAGAAATTTCTTGGTGTTGGTATCACCAACCCCAATATTTTTAGAAGCCCTCCCTCTATACTTCTCCGAAGCAGCTGTATGTTTTGCCATTTTTAATTGTTTTAAAAAGGTAATGTACTATTAAATGCTTGTAAATTTGTGGGGTACATATGATGAACCTTACATTTTTTGTAATTAAAATCCATTTGCTACTTTTCAGCCCAGTCAGGTAGCTTTTCAGATTCACGTTGAATCAACATAATCCCTTAATACCTTAACCTAATAGGCCAGCTTAGTGTCATCAACAAAATTAAACACTAAAATTTTATTCCCATATCCAAATCATTAAAATAAATTAAAGAATAGAAGAGGCCCCAGCGCAAACCTTGAGTAACCTAACTCGTTTTCAGCTCCCATGATGTTTATTTCCATTTAATACTATACACTGTCTCCTGTCTTTCAACCACTCCTGTACCCGATTACGAACAACCCTTTCGAAACCACACTGAGAATTTGTAAATCAGCCTTTCATGAGGTACCTTATCAAAAGCTTTGCTGAAATCAAGATATACAATATCAACTGGTCGCCCTTTGTCAATTCAATCAGTAATGTACTTCATAAATTCCAAATGATTCGTCTGACGTGATTTACTTTTCCGAAAACCAATGTATGAGTCTCTCAAAGTTAAAGACTAATTAGGAAAAGATTTTCCAGATGTCTTTGGAAAATTGGCAATTTAAGTTGGCAAGAGATCCATTCAACATCGACATTATCCCAGTTACCCATCAAGAGAATCCCATCGAGCGGAAATGTGATTCCGAAGCAAGAGAAAAATTTCTAGATATGACTATTGAGGACTTTGTTTTCTTCCTATGGAAGGTAACTCAACTATGCTATGGAAGCTGCGAGGCTGTTGAGGCTGTTTTTCTCCTCGTATATCTGTGAGTCTGGGTTTTCTACAATTGCTTACATCATGTGAAAATATCGAGAAAGGCTTGACGTAGAGAGTGATGTAAGATGTGCATTGTCACAATTAACACCAATTATTAAAGAAATTGTCAAAGACAAAGACTCCCATTCTTCTCATTAATTTTTGCAATAAGGATAAAATAAAAAACATTGAGGTGGGACAGTTACTACAATATCTAAAATCAGTATATATATATATATATATATATATATATATATATATATATATATATATATATATATATATATATATATATATATATATATATATATATATATATATATATATATATATCAAACTTTAGCAAATGACTATTTTTAGGAAACTTGATTTTAAAGAAGATTAAGACTAACAAACATTTAATTTATAGGATATTTTGAATACTAGAAAATTAGTCTCCAGCACAAAATTATTTCGTACATATAAATACAAATGACAGAAATTAAAACTATTAATTGGTAACAAGATGAAAAAAAATAGGTCACTTAAATTAAAACTGCTTTATTATGAAGACAAAAGTCTGT
>SEYY01019270.1:35000-65000 GCA_009176605.1 Armadillidium nasatum | reverse complement strand
CTCAAATCTGTAAACATGACCCCTTGACAATGCCCGACGATTAGAAATCACGGGATGTTATGAAATAGGGATATTGTTAACTAAGCTATATAATGACCATGGGCAATCCACCACTATTGAATTTCCTCATTCAGAAAACATTGGACAATGCAATATATGCCCAAAGTAGTAGGAAGGTATGTTGTTGGTAAATAACAGCAATATTGGTTCCAAATCTGTCTGTGGATAGAAAAAGTTTTCTAATATGTCTCAAAGAAATTGTGTCATCATGGCTAGTTCTTTAAAAAAAAAAAAAAAAAAAAAAAAAAAAAAAAATCAGTCACTATGTCATGTGAGCAAACTACATACAGTAAGTTTGGAACTACTACTGCCCTACTCACAAGTGAGCTGACATTCGTTTAGTTACCTTTCTTATTTGTGTGTGGTTGCTTCATTGAAGAATGTTATTTTTCAAAAGCATAGACAAAGTAAATGCAAACTACTTACAAGCAGTCCTATCATCATTTATGTTTCCTTGCAAAGTTTGTATACATATAGTCTCCTGTATTAATGTTTACTGAACACTTAATGAACATTTGTAAGAAATTCTTAATTCATGCCATGCCATTTGTGCTGACTTCTGCAGATTTTAAAGGAATGACAGACCCTGTTGTTCGACATTTTTATTCAGCATTTTAAGCAACCTGTAGTCTTTAATGAGCAACATGTCCTTTAGCCATAAACTTTTTATACCATGCATAAGCCGCAGGTTTTCTTCAGAATATGCGGTTTAGTGAGTTCTAAGCTTAAAATAACTGTGGTATAAGATTTCGTTTCGTCGAACCGCAACGTACTTCGCCTGTTCATTCACACACAAACAACATATATATATATATATATATATATATATATATATATATATATATATATATATATATATATATATATATATATATATATATATATATATATATATATATATATATATATATATATACTCATTGTTTTTTTAGGACCAACCCCAATGTAATAAGTGAATAACACAGTTGGGGTATATTTATTAATTCTATATGTAAGCCATGGGACCCTCAATTGATTGGTCCCAAACACTAATAATATAAAAATTGATATATTTATTTCTCTTAATAACGAAATAGTTTGATTTTTAAGGGGTTAGTGGGTCTGTAATATACCATTTGTTAAGTAAGATTTTTAAACTGTTTTATAAAATAGTAGGTGAATAATTGGAGCCCAGAGTCTTTGGCCCTAATGATAAACCACTATATATATATATATATATATATATATATATATATATATATATATATATATATATATATATATATATATATATATATATATATATATATATATATATATATATATATATATATATATATATATATATATATATATATATAATATATTTTTTTTTTTTTTTTTTTTTTAAGTATTCATATTTAGGGCATGACATTGTGGTTTTAATGTATGCACATTAGATGAGTGCACATATAAATCTATGTATGGTTTTCATGTAATGTTGCTTTATTTATTTGACTTTTTTTTAACTGTTGTAGTCGTATATATGCTACGCTGTAGTAGCCTTTTTTGTATTCCTCATCTAGCGATTTTTTTAAGTTCTCATGTAACTCACACTTGTCATTAGTGAGTTGGTGTGTTTAAAAATTTATATATATTAGCTTATATCTGTGGTCATAGAGAATAAGCTGATAAGTATAAATCGCAACTTTTCAGGGCAGAACTTTTTTTTTTTTACCTTTGAGCTATTCCTGTAAATCCAGTTTTTGAAAAAAATAAATTTTTTTGACATCAATGGGACAAATGAGTTTCTAAATTTAATAGTTTAAAGAATAATTAATTTGCTGAAACCTTTTTACGATTTTCTTATAGTTACCTCATTGTTCACCAGAACATACCATATTATTCACCATACTTTTTATAATACTAAAAGTATTTTACTCATTTTTTTTTTGGTCAATTTTTTCTATTAGGATATTGCTATGTACATAAATGATAGTTAGGTATTAGAGAAATGAAACTTAAAAGAAAAAAAAAATAATTTCGACTTGTCTCGTTGTTCCCGTGATCGATGCCTCTCTGAAGTATAGAAAGTTGATTTAACCGAGAACATGCACTATTTTACGATTTACCAAGAAACTCATCTTTATAACTCGAAAAGTATTAGAGCTCTGAGTTAGAGACTTTTTCACAGTGGTCAGAGGACTTGGGAGATGATCACAGTGCACTTAACTCATTTTGGCAATTATTCTCTGTGATATATATATATATATATATATATATATATATATATATATATATATATATATATATATATATATATATATATATATATATATATATATATATATATATATATATATGACCAAACTTTTTTTTCTTCTAAATTTAAATTCAGTTTAAACTACATTGTAAATATTTTATAATCGTTTCTTTATGTAAATATTGTAAAAATACCTCAACTACAATTGTTCTGTGATTGAATTGGATTTTTTTTTAGGAATTCTAAACAAATATTTATTTGTCTGTCCAACAGCATGAAACCATGACATGTACTGCATGTATATTGTCTCATGGACAATGTTTTCCATTATAGGTATTTTGCATTAGACCAATGTGTGTGTCTCAGCTTCCTTGATATATATATATATATATATATATATATATATATATATATATATATATATATATATATATATATATATATATATATATATATATATATATATATATATATATATGATGTATCAAAAGTTAAATTAAAATATGTGTATGAGGAAACATGAGGGTTTAAGTTTGACACCCTCACAGATATAAAGGCAGAATTTTATATATACCGTGTATATATATATATATATATATATATATATATATATATATATATATATATATATATATATATATATATATATATATATATATATATATATATATATATATATATATATATATATATATATATATATTAATCATCATCATCATCATCAGTTTTCTGCCATGCATTTATTTTTAGAATACCCTTCTGGAGTTTGTGTGTTCCTCCTGACTTACCTATATGTTAAAATTTCACGGATTTACATATTTGAATAAAGAATATAGAAAGGATAATTTATTTCTTATTATAAAATTGTTAAATTTATTAAAATGTTGGAAAGTTTTAAAATATACTTTTTCAATTTCATTGTCTTCAAAAAAAAAAAAAAAAAAATAATATATATATATATATATATATATATATATATATATATATATATATATATATATATATATATATATATATATATATATATATATATATATATATATATATATATATATATATATATATATATATATATATATATATATATATATTCCTTAAAAAAGCGAATTTTCTAGGAAAAACTATTATTTAACTATCTCCTTTAGCCAATTCTAGATAACCTAATAACCTAACAACTTAATCTAACCTTAGCCTACGAACCGAAATTAAGATTACACGTTGAAACTAGAATAATGTTTTCTTATGCAATTTGTAAAATAATACTTTTGAATTTTAAATAAATTTTTTTTATTCAGTTTATTAATATTCGTTTACCAAATTGACTACAACAATGTTTTAAAATATTTATGCACATATTTAAATATTTGATGGAAACTATAAATTGTACACACTTCATTACCTTACTGTGATACCCCTGCCCATTATGACCCCAGAAACTTTCAATCCGAATAGCTTCAAAATCATAGTTGCCCAATTCTGCTAGTTTTTTTTACCAGTTTTAAAATCTTGAAACCTCGAGTGTATAGTTTTTTATAATGTCACCTTTAGTGTTAAAATCCTGGAGGCATATCCTACATCACCGAAGCTGTGAAGTGCAAGAAGTTGGTTAAATTCAAAGGGCATATTTCATTACACGACGTATGAATGTGCGTAATTCAGAAGTGTGAAAGTTTGAAAGAAGAGTGTTTCAGACTCTAAGTGTAGGGCTGCGTTTCTCAACCTGAGTGTCGTGATTACATAAACGGAGGCTCACAGTGGATGAAAAAATCCATTTAATGTATGAACCCCCTCGCGAATGTAGCCTCTTTTTAGCAGAGAGTGGGCTCAGACACTTTTGTGTCTGGGAAGTGCTACCTTCCATTTTTTAATCTATCGTATTATTGTTTTCGTTATACTTACGTTCATCTTTCTTTTCCATTTTTATTCCCCTGTTCCCCTTTCTTCACATACGTACTTCAAATTTAAGTACGTATGTGTTCATTGCTTATTATTCCCTCATTAGTGAGGAAAGTCTGTGACTGCACTGCCGGGAAGTGTATTGTTTTAAATTCATATGTTTTTTTTTTGTTATATTTGTTTTTTTACATTGCTGTGTTGTGGACAGGTGATTTTTCATATAGTTGCATCTCACTTAAAATGTATTGTTTTAAAGAAGGCGATAACCATCTCTCGACATTCACCCCACTCATCCCTTCATCAGCATCTCTTACGCCAGGATGATGTGGGGAACCCCGATTCCCATATTTCGTCTGCTACTCTTCACCATAGTGCAGACGCACTGATTCCATCCCGTATACCGGCACTTGTGGGAGCAGACATGTCTACCAGCTCGTCTGCCTCATCCGGAGAAAGGCTTCAGGTCTTTCCTTCTAGGAAATCGAAATCACGACATGTGGTAGTTAATCACCCCACTTCACATCGGTTTTTCGACCCGCCTCCGGGTGTCCCACATACTGCTGAATTCCCTCTGTATTTCTGTTTGAGTTTTTACTTCTCTTGAACTGACAATTCATAGTCTCTCACCCTCAGCGAGACTCTGGAGGACACCCTCGGTGCTGTCGACAAGGAGGTCACGCCAATGAGAAATGGTTCCCTCCTTGTTGGTGCTGCTTCGAGGAGTTAGAGTACGAAACTGAAGTGTCTCTCTTCCTTGGATTCCATTACAGTTCTTTCCACTCTGGATGCCGTACGAAATACCTCCAAGAGTACCATCTTTGCCCCTGAGTTCCACACTGACGATCCGGTCACCATCTTACATCACCTGCAACGCAAATCTATGGCTGTTATTAATGTTTATAGATTTTCTCGTACCAAAACTGCCCCAACCAAGTCGAATGCCAGACTTCTCCTTGAGTTCAGTACGCCGATTACTCCTACTAAGATAAAGGTAGGCTTTACTATTTATGATGTCCGCCCATACATTCCCCGCCGTAGAAGGTGTTACCGGTGCCAGAAATTCGAGCACTCCCAAATATATTGCCGGTCTCCTCATTTGTTTGCTTTCTGCGGTGGTGATCATCTCACCTTCTTTAATTAATATATAAAAATTTACGGCATGATGTACTATTACGATAATTGCAGTAGTGCTCACACATGATTAAAATAAATAAATAAATATTCAACATTTACAACAGTCCACGCTATTCCAATATACAAAAATCACATTTCTAATTGTTTATAGTACAGAAGGTCCGCCCATCAGGATTCAAACCTTCCCAAAAAATATTTCTGATTTGATTAAACTGGAGCAGAGTTTTCCTATCAAAATCCAAATTATCTATATAACTAATTCACTTGGTTGGGAAAAGCATAAAACTCAATTTCCCAAGGCTAAGAATTTTCCTTTCCTCGAATAGGGCTCTGCCTTTGAGCGTCGGTGATAACTGTAAAAATATATAATATATATATATATATATATATATATATATATATATATATATATATATATATATATATATATATATATATATATATATATATAATATATATATATATATATATATATATATATATATATATATATATATATATATATAACTCAAATGTTGCCGCTAAAGAAGCGGGCCAATATCCATATACATTCTTGACTCTTGTGAATGCATACAGTTATTATTTATCTTATGCCACATTACAGTGATTTCGTTTGTGTTCATCCTTGAGCCATCATCATTTGTAAATATCATCTTAGAGATCATTCTGGTAATATGATTAGATCATTTAATCATTTTATTTGCTTTGAATCAGATAGTAAAGTTCATTGCGTTAAGCAACAGGTTTATTGTAATTGATATCTTGGTTACACGCATCATTTTGGGGTTGGTTCCTTTCGATTTCATCATTGTAAGTTATTTATTTTATGGTCTTCAATCCAATCATCTTATGTAATATTCCAAAAGCAAAGTTAGATCCTTGGCATTCAGATAATTGAAGAAAAAGCATTTTCAGTTATTTTATTTTTTATTAGCCATTTTCTTTTTACCATATCGAAATATTCATTTGAACTAATTCTCAAATTTGGGGAAGTTTAACAGAATGAGCGATATCATATTAGGTATCAGTTATAATCATCTGTATTACCTATACCTACCTTCATATATATATATATATATATATATATATATATATATATATATATATATATATATATATATATATATATATTATATATATATATATATATATATATATATATATATATATATATATATATATATATATATATATTATATATAGCAAAAGAATTAGTACACTACTTGAGGTTGGTCAGTTTCTAGCATTTGTTTTATAATGATTGAGTTTTAATACTACAATTTTATTTTTTAAGATATTTTATTTATTGCTTTGACGATTGACAGACTTTCAAAAAATTAAATTTCCATATACATTTAATCTTTTTTGAGAGAAGGTTGAGAAATATGAAAATTTTCTCTTAAGACAATTTGGCAGTTAAAAATCACTTTCCTTTGTTGACAAATAATACTGAGACCAGAGTTGAAATATTTACTTGAATATTCTGTTTTTCTTTTTACAGTGGTAATGGCTGAACTTTTGTTTCCAATTAATTATGATTACCATTATTATTATTATTATTATTATTATTATTATTATTATTATTATTATTATTATTATTATTATTATTTTTTTTTTTTTTTTTTTTTTTTTTTTTTTTTTTTTAAATTTTTTTTTTATATATTATATATATATATATATATATATATATATATATATATATATATATATATATATATATATATATATATATATATATATATATATATATATATATATATATATATATATATATATATATATATATATATATATATATATATATATATATATATATATATGATTGTGTGTTTTTAAACCTTATATTTTAAATCTTTTATAACTAAACCATTTTTATTTCACTTATTAAAGACTGCTAATAACGCTTCTAAATTTAATTTAATTTTATTTGCTGACATTTTTATTTGTGTTGTAACTAAACCGTAGTTTATTTCTTTTCATGTATACATTATAAAGAGAAATGTGTGATATTTATGCAGAAAATTTTTTCAATAAATTTCAAATAAGTAATTAGAATTATCATTCAATGTAATAATAGTATTACTTCATTTACTGACCAGAATGTGTTAACATCTTGTAAGCCATTATGCCTTTTCATAGTTTGAAAAACTTCTGCATGTGCCTTTTTATGATTGCTTTTAGTTTTGCTTATCATTAACACTAAAATTGTTGAGCTTGGCCTTTCCGGGAAATCTGCTTGGTATCGTATCTTAAGGCCTCTGTCACTCCTAAATCAGAACTGACATGTTGCTGCCTTGATTTATAGGTAACATGCAGTGATGAAGGAAAAGAAGAAAATGTTGATGGAATTGGTGGAACAGAGCCTGATCTAATGTTTGGAGCTGATGTGCAGATTCTTACTAATTTAGTTCAACATCTTTCATATGAGTCTTCAGAATCTGATGGAAACAGAGCATGTGAAAGAGTGTCCAATGATTATCATCATGATGAGCAACAACAACAGGAACAAGGCTCATCTTACAATGCTCGATATTTGAACGCCTTCCGAAACCTTCGTTCTAACCATTAACTTGAAATTTTTTTTTTAATATGTTATTCCTTTTCAGTAATTTTTTCTCTTTTAATTGTAAAACGAGTTTCAATCTTATGCTATGCAGATTACTCCATTTTTTTAGGCTAAGCTTTGCAATTTATAATCTTGTGTGTTTGTTGTTTTAATTTTTATTTTGTTTCTGACTATATTTTCTTTAATTCTTCAGTTTGCTTTTTTTAAAAACTTTTTACCTCTCAAAAATGGTATTGATAAAGGTACATTATAATACACACACACAATATATATATATATATATATATATATATATATATATATATATATATATATATATATATATATATATATATATATATATATATATATATATATATATATATATATATATATATATATATATATATATATATATATATATATATATATATATATTATATATATATATATATATATATATATATATATATATATATATATATATATATATATATATATATATATATATATATATATATATATATAATATATATATGATGTACCCAGTCCAAATTGTCAGGCCAAGTCCGAATTCAAGTCCAAGTTTTTGTGCAAGCTCAAGATTTTTACATTCCGTTATAGGAACTATTGTGTCAAATATTTTTTAATAATAATGAGATACCATAATAATAATAATAATAATAATAAATTATTATTATTATTATTTTTATTTATTAATTTTCAATTCATAACTGGCAGTGTGAATTAAGCTTATGTGGTATATATAAAAATATAACTGAAAGAAATTTAATAAAGAAGTAGTCATTAAACTTGCAGCATCTGTAAATATTAGATTTTACTCTTAATCATTTTTTTTAAAAGCTTATGCCACCAAAATCAAAGCCCAGTTTATTAAGTTTGCAAATAATAAAAGTAAAATAGACTCGCAGATCTCTGAAATGAACATGACGCAAGTTTTGAAGTGAAGGAGATAAAATTTTGAAGAGAATGCCATAATATAAAGGTAGTAGAAATGTAAGAAGTACCTCGACGAACAAGCCTAGAGTTTCCGAATTTCACGCAAAAGTCAAGTGAATATGCTGCATCCCTTCTGCTGCTACTGGGGAATCGGATAGGAGGTGAAAAACTTTGTATCGGTTCATACAAGCACCTGACTTTGTATTATTTGTAGAAAAAGAGATGCACCACCAAGTTCACGATGCAAAGGTAGACCTGAATATTCATAAATAAGTTTAAAAGTCATTTATCTTGGACACTATATTATTGTAAATGAAGGAGAACTGGAGAACTTTTCCCGTTTAGCTGATGATAACCTTATATAGCTGTTGTAATATGATGGGAGAGTTAAAAAAAACTTGGCAACCAGAACAAAATTCCTAGTTTTCTTGAAACCAGCAAGCAACAACTGAGATTTCCAAGACATCTTTATTATGTTTTGACTAAAATGTTTATATTGTACATAGCTGAGACAATCGTCAAAAGATCTAGGAATGTTTATAGATGTTAAGTTTTAAGAATTAAAATTGAGGCGACTTCACCGGGAAATCCTATCCGGATCAATGAGAATAGGATTTAAAAGCTGAAACATAGACAATTAGATGCAAAAGAAAGAAGATTTGAGATGTAGAAAAATTGGTAGTATCATAAGAACATTTGAGAAGATCTCTAACAAAATGTTGAAAATGGTAGGGGATAATATAGAATATTGAAGAACACCACTGTTGACAGAGAATGAAGATGAAGACGTCCTATTGTGAGTAATCAAAGTGAGAAAAAAACTTCAAAGGAATGATGCTTAGAGTACAGTTACCTTTGCCATATCCTGTCAGAATCTAGCATTACCACGTGCTTAGATGTCAGAATCAGAATTTCATGCAGCCTGTTAAATGTAATCTTCAGTAAAGATCATGGGATTTCTATGCTGAGGAGACCGACGAAGAGGATTGCCAGAGCCATCTAGGGCCGAATTAGATGAGAAGACTAAATATATTAACACTCAGTTGTAATTAGAGAGCCAAGGAGGTAAATGTACTTAATTTTAAGTGAAAAGACTCTGTCTGCAAAAAAAAAAAAAAATCCCTGAATTGAATGAATATTGGCAAGAGTGAAAAGAGAACAAGAATTTTTCCTCTTGCACAATTTCTCCATTCTGAATGGCATGAGAGTAAGCTCATTTTGGGATAAAATAGAAATAGTCAGTGTAAGAACTAACCTATCAACCCACCAACTAGTTATTACAGGTCCCAACTATTTGGCAGACACCAAAACGTCATCCGAAGAAAACTTGTCATTCAAAGGAGGACAATGGAAAATTAAGCTATTCATAACCCTCTATTAGCCTGATTAATGTACCAGAAGATTCACTTTTTATCTGTGTCTACTGAGCTGGTAATTTTTTTAACTGGATCCATTTTAAAAGACTCTTAGTTCCACCTCCACCATTTAAAAAAAATTTCGACTCCAACTCCAGCTTTAGCTATGAACCTCTTTATTTTTACATACAGTTTTATTTTTACTCTGGTTCCACCTCCGGTTCTACACCCCTAGAGAAAATTGCACTAAAATTTGTAGAAAAGACTGTGGTCAGTTACTAATAGGTTTGGTGATTATGTATGCCCAGCTAGAGGGACTAGTGATTGATCTGGGGTTTAAGAGTGTTCAGGAAAGAATATTCCGAAATGTGGTTTCACTTATCACCTTATTCAGATAGTTTATTAAGAAAGTGGTCTTTCTACTTCAACTTTCTCCTTACCTATTTAAGTGTGATAAAAACCCAACTACTCAGTGTTGTGTATATTGAAATTTCTTAAGTATAGACAGTCTCGTCATTTGAGCGAGAAGCAGAGAGGTATAATGAAAATATGCTTGAAAATATTTCATTGCATAATATTATATATTATTATATATATATATATATATATATATATATATATATATATATATAATATATTATATATATAATTATATATATATATATATATATATATAAAAGGTTTACTTCAAAATATAAAAGCACTCACTTTTGAAATATTACTACCGAATGAATGGCAAAATAAATACTTAAAGAATAGTTTTGCAAGACATATTAATAAACAAATTGAAGAAAAAAAAAATGATCTACAAGCGTAGTCACGACTTTATTAGAGATCGTTACTAATAGAAGTAAAATGATAGTTGCAAGATGTTTAAAACTTGAAAATGAAGATTACCAGCAAGCAGTAACAAATGAGACTTAGTCCAAATAAAATGTATTGTTAGACAAAATTAGAAAAAGATTAAAAAATACAATATATATATATATATTATATATTTATATATATATATATATATATATAATATATATAATATATATATATATATATATATATATATATATATATATATATATATATATATATATATATAAGTAGTATTAGTAGTTTTTATTAATGCACAAAGATTTTGAAATTGTCAAGAAAAATTTTTGTTAAAGGAAATTCGTGGCTTTTATTTTAATGGACTAGCTAAATTTGGCCGAGTCCCTGGACTCTGTACATCACGATATATATATATATATATATATATATATATATATATATATATTATATATATATATATATATATATATATATATATATATATATATATATATATATATATATATATATATATATATATATATATATATATATATATAGGCTAATTGTAGTAATTTGAATGAAGATGTTTTTAATAATTTCATTCATCTATCATAGATAATGACATATTTTTATAAGAATAGTTTAATTATAGTGGCCAAATTTTTTTTTTATAATTCCGGTTAGTAAACTGCATGTCATTGTAAGTATGGTTTTTAATTGTTTTATTGTTCGTTGACACTTGTTACCTCAATAACGCTAGTGATACAATTTTGTGAATGCACTCTCTAGAATACATATCTTCATTTGTTGCTGCTCGTGTGTTGCAAAGTTCTCGAGAATCATAAGATGTACTTTAGCTTTTTTTTTTATCTTTTAGAATTGGGGGTCATGGATATGTAATGCTTTGTTTTTACTTAAATATAAAGTATAGAACTTTTGCCTAATCCTTCGTTGGGACAGCAGATCTCATTGTATGTCCTATGACACCCCCTTTTTGTTAATTTTAATAAATGTAATAAAATACTCAGAAAATATTCAGGACAAAATAGGTGTGTTGTTTTTTTTCTTTTGGTGTGTTTGTGTGTGAGGGGCTTATGGTGGTCTTTATATTATTATTTTTATTAATGTTTTTTTTTTTTTTTTTTTTTTTTTTTTTTTTTTTTTTTTTTTTTTTTTTTTTTTTTTTTTTTTTATTTTATATTATATATATATATATATATATATATATATATATATATATATATATATATATATATATATATATATATATATATATATATATATATATATATATATATATATATATATATATATTAAATGGTTGTATCCTTTTAGGGGTTGTATCCCCAAGATTCAAATGATTATAAGCTATATAAATATACTTGATTAAATGTTGAAAATCTACTGTTCTTGCTTTTATTGTGCGTCGGTGATATATATATATATATATATATATATATATATATATATATATATATATATATATATATATATATATATATATATATATATATATATATATATATATATATATATATATATATATATATATATATATATATATATATATATATATATATATATATATATATATATATATATATATATATATATATATATATATATATATATATATATATATATATATATATATATATATATATATATTTTATTATTTTTTTTGACGTAATCAGATGGAAATTAGTTATTAAACTAGATCACTGTGGCCTAATGTGATCTTTCCTGATAAACCCATCTCTACAAAAATTACCATTCCAACCACAGGGTGGATTTACAAAAAAAATTTACTTTTGGCGGTAGTTTGTTGTCAAAACCAATGTCTCTGCAGTCCCGATGACAAATCATTTTAAGGAGATATGTAAACTAATCTCTTTTGTTAAGATCTTATAATTGTTTGCCTGAACTAGTGTTTAGTCTACTTTCAGACACCACTTCCTACCATGTTTAGAATATTCATATGATCTAAGTCATCATATATAATCACGATTACAGAATCATTAGTGTAGCACCGTACATCAGATAAACGTTACAAGGTGCCCTGGCATAGTTAAAAAGACAATAGCCTCGCAAAATAGAATATGAAGAATAAACGCAAGCTTATCCAAAGCTTATGTGGGGTGAATGCAGTGCGAAAGCTTTCAAAGTTCCTAAGGTTTCACTACGCGGCGATCTGCCTTCTGAACTACTAGTTTATCAGTTGCCCAAACCGATCTCGAGGAAAGAGGCGGGGTTAAACGAGGCTCCTCAGAATTGTCCGATTTTTCTTGATGGGTCCCTTTTGACAATTATTAAACCCCTTCCTTACACCACCTTCCAGAATTTATTCAGTTTATTTAGGGAGATTTTGTCGGACAAGTTTAGAGAGTATAAGTTCCTGCCTCCAGTAATGATTTCTAGGTTGTCAAATGCTCTTGTACATCAAATCTGGAAGTACCCAACCCGGGAAAAAGATCGATGGCCGCCACAGTCCATAGAAGGGCGGTAAAACGAGGTAATATATGTTCACCCATATCTGAATCTAGCTTTTAACTAGATGGTACCTGGTGTATATACTCAAGACTAAACTTTCCTATGACTACATATCCATAAGTATGTGTTGTCCACTTTGCATTAGGTAGAGGCTGCCTCTTATAGTGTTTCCATTGCCTCCTTAAGGTTACAGTCCTGCTTCATATATGTTTGAGCAGTCCTTGAGTTGGGTTAAACTCTCCTCGACAAGGCAGACTATTTCCTTTCCTGATGGTAGCAAGATCTCTGGTGCAATGGACGAGTCGCTTGTATCCTAATGATATCAACATGTGAGTTGTAAGAAGATATTGTGTTTTTAAGCTTAAGATATGGAAGGTACTTTGAGTTCCGCCGGCGTTAAAATCAGAAGTGCTGTGAAGCTGGAAAAGAATTTAGGACTATATCTCCAAGTCCACCAAGATTTTAGACTCAAAACTTGACATTAAATGCAAAGATTTATTTACCTATAAACGAAATATCATAGTGAAATTTGTCAACTGAATTCGAGCTACTAATGAATTATAACTTTTTACTATTTAAAAGCAAATATACATTATATAATGATAAACTTTTCTGGTTTAAAAATATAAAATAAAGTTTATGATAGTATAGGAAAAAAAATTTCTTCAAATTTTCTTTTTATTCATGTAAATAAATTTGCATCCTTAAATTAAAAGTATTAATTAGAGAACTATTATATTATATATATATATATATATATATATATATATATATATATATATATATATATATATATATATATATATATATATATATATATATATATATATATATATATATATATATATATATATATATATATATATATATATATATATATATATATATATATATATATATATATATATATATATATATATATATAGTGAGAATGTTGCTGTGCATTGCACTACATATCCCGTCAGAAAAGATCTCGAAAATAAAGCTGATTTAAAATGTGGAGATTAATTCACCGTTAAGTTAGAGCTGTCCTACATAGTTAAACAGCAGTACATGGGGAATTTGCATTAAAACATTTAACTAAATTTCTTATGCCACTAAAAACTCCCAATATCATTATTTCGGAAAACTTTTGTTTTTATTGCGTTGGGCAACCTTTCGAGCTTTTTTGGGGTTTTGAATTCAAATTCCCAAATTTTTTTTTACGTAACTTTGGAAGTGCTTTAACTTTTTGTGTTACGTGAACCAAAAGTTTGCAATTTTTTATAGGTGCATTGGTGAATGGGTTCAGTCCACCCCAAGAACTCTCAAGCCGTTTAGAATTTAGTTTCCTTTCCAACAATTAATCTGTTTAATATATGCATGGGTCGAAGGGAGATATGAATATGGCGTCTAAACTATACAAATTTACCGAAAAAAAAGTGAATATTGTGAGACCAGCGGTGGTGTTTCTGAGTTTTCAGCATATGTATCACTTCTAAGGCATGCATAAAATTTTAGTGCCGAACTGTAGGCTCTGTATTAGATATCTTCCTACCATGTGACCTTGTTTGCTCAGATTCCAAAAGTGTTCTACCTGCAGTTTCTGGATTATAGAATATTTATCCTTTAGTGAAGCTATATAAGGCTTACTTCATAGGGTCGAATCCTGACAGAAGAATGAAATTCTAGCTTCTTATCCATGTGGAAATAAAGGACAATAATTATGTTGATAGTACAACAATTAAATGCAACATACAAACTTTTATTATATACACTTCGTATATAACTAGAGAGAAAATGTTACTGTAGCAGCTCTTAAAGGCAAGAAAATCATCATCCGGAAACCCCTGGACATGCGATAATTTTTTCAGAAAATTTTAAGTTTTGCCAACTGCTTTACTCACTTTCAAAATACTATTGATTTTTTTTTAAAAAAGAAAAGTGGTTATATTTTTGGTTCTGAAAGAGAGAGAATCCTTTGCAAAAATTGACACAAGCAATTAATAGCAGTAATTTTTTTTAAGTAACCATAAATTATAATCTTTATTACAGAATTGCGACAATAATCGTTCAACGCAAGAAGCTCTTTTAACCGTCCCTGAACACATGTAAGTGAAGGGTGCAATAAATGTACATTTGCCAATTTGAGATAAATGCATTATTGAGCATGTTTGTTTCGAACCTGATAGACAGACATCCTCGTCTGATTTCAATGGCAACATTGTAGCTTGGAAAGAACAACATAGTTATAAGATAAGGTAAATTTTGATTACAGTAATTGTGGTAAGTTATTTTTTTAATTACTGCTTTTTCAAAATTATCATTTTAATTATATTATTATTATTTTTATTATATATTATTATTATTGATTTTAATGTTGATTAAAGGTTATATGTATGATTTTCATATACCTGAAAGCATTATAATTGTTCTGAAAGTTAAAAGTTTCATTTCTTGCATATAAGAATGATTTTCGATAATTGCAAACTGTTTTATATTGTATAAAATAAAGTGAACAAAATCCTCTTTAAGTTAAGTCATCATGTTCGTGTTTTGACTTCGCTTGTTTTGTTTGTTTGTTTGTTCTCTTCCAATTTTTATATTAACTTTTGTCACAAATTTTATGGTTGTATTTTATAAGGAAATTTATTCATAAACCTCAAATAGTATGTGATATATATATATATATATATATATATATATATATATATATATATATATATATATATATATATATATATATATATATATATATATTATATATATATATATATATATATAAAATTGTTAAAGATATCAGAAAATTTTATTGAAATTTTATATATTTAGTTAAGAGATGCGTTGTGATTAAAATAAAATATAAATCCTTATTTTACTTTTTGTTTTGAATTTTATTATCAGTTTTTGATTATTAACTTTTTGATATTTGAATTTTAATGGTAAACAGATTCATTTTACATAATTTCTGTTTTCTCATTTAGTTTTAGAGAATTGGAAATTAAAACACTTATAAATATTGAATAATAATTCTTGATAATTCTTGTTTGGGACACCATGTATCTAATGGTTAATTTGGTAACTTTTGATATATATAACAATAACCAATTCTATAGGAACCACTATATATATATATATATATATATATATATATATATATATATATATATATATATATATATATATATATATATATATATATATATATATATATATATATATATATATATATATATATATATATATATATATATATATATATATATATATATATATATATATATATATATATATTAGTGATGGATCGGATGTCATATTTTCCAATTTGCGGATGCGGATGCGGATGTTGAATTTTCGAAAGTGCGGATGCGGATGTTGAATTTTCGAAAGTGCGGATGCGGATGCGGATGTTGAATTTTCGAAAGTGCGGATGCGGATGCGGATGCGGATTTTGAATTTTCGAAAAGTTCGGATGCGGATGCGGATGCGGATGTTAATTTTGATGAGGATGCGGATGTTACTTTGGATGAGGATGCGGATGCGGATGTTAATTATATATATATATATATATATATATATATATATATATATATATATATATATATATATATATATATATATATATATATATATATATATATATAT
This sequence comes from Armadillidium nasatum, assembly GCA_009176605.1. Classification (NCBI taxonomy): domain Eukaryota; kingdom Metazoa; phylum Arthropoda; class Malacostraca; order Isopoda; family Armadillidiidae; genus Armadillidium; species Armadillidium nasatum. Next base: position 47,908 of record SEYY01019270.1, on the reverse strand, counting down.
ATATATATATATATATATATTTCACTATCACCTTTCCCACTTTCGTGAGGTGGTGCCCGCCACAATTCCCTTACAAACATAACTATTCTTACCTTTCAACGCTTTCACCACCTCTCTCCATCTCTGTCTCCACAAATCTTCTACCCTCGTCTAAACTCAAATTCCTTCCATCAAAATCACACTCACTCCATCCATCCATCTCCACTTCGGCCTTCCCCTCCCCCTACCCTTCCCCTATCTACATCGGATCTACGTACCTTGCAAACCAACCTGTTCTCTTTTATTCTTCACATATGTCCAAACCATTTTAGCACATCCTCCTCCTCTCTATCAATTACACCCTTCTTCCATTTACACATTTCCCTTATTCTTTCACTTCTAATCCTATCAATCCTTCTCAATTTATATATCGCTCTCAAATCTTTCATCTCAAAGACATTGAAACTTTTTCTCGACCGAGCACTTATCGTCCATGTTTCACACACATACAATATAGAAGGTGAACACATACATTCAAACATTCTTATCTTTATTTCTTTCGAAATTTTTCCTTTCTTCCATACTTTTCTTAGGCCCCTCAATAATTTCATTCCTTCTACCACTCTGTTCTTTATTCCTTTTTCCGTCCCACCCTTACCTTCCACCCAACATTACTAGATATTTGAAATCATTCACCTCCTCAAGTTTCCATTCTCACACTTCTACAAACCAATTCCTCCCTCCACATTTCCTCATCCCCACCTCCAATCCTCATAACTTTATTCTTCGCTTGAACTGATATTGAATTTCAATCTCGTGTTTGCACATTTCCCTTCAAACTCTCTCACAAGTATTCTCATCTTTTCTCCAGATTCTGCCACCAACACATGCCGCATCATCTGCAAAAAGTAAAACATTCACTTCACATTCACCCTCCATATTTCTCAACGTAATACTCTTCCCTTCTCTCTCCATTTTTCTAAGTAAACCATTCATCAATAGATTAAATAACATGGAGATATTACAAACCCCTGTCTCAATCCCACTCCTATGCTAAACCAATCCGATAGTTCTCTCTTCACCCTCACTCTTGATCTACAATTCTCATATATATATATATATATATATATATATATATATATATATATATATATATATATATATATATATATATATATATATATATATATATATATATATATATATATATATATATATATATATATATATATATATATATATATATATATATATATATATATATATATATATATATATATATATATATATATATATATATATATATATATATATTAGTGATGGATCGGATGTCATATTTTCTAATTTGCGGATGCGGATGTCGAATTTTGGAGAAGTGCGGATGCGGATGCGGATGTTGAATTTTTGAAAGTGCGGATGCGGATGCGGATGCGGATGTTGAATTTCCAAAAGTGCGGATGCGGATGCGGATGCGATGATGTTGAATTTTCGAAAATGCGGATGTTGATTTTTGTGCGGATGTTCCGCATCCGCGGATGCGGATGCGGATGCCATCACTAATATATATATATATATATATATATATATATATATATATATATATATATATATATATATATATATATATATATATATATATATATATATATATATATATATATATATATATATATATATATATATATATATATATATATATATATATATATATATATTCGCATGGTTCTAGGGATTGGGATTCCTTTTAACCATTTTTTTTTTTTTTCCCATGTACGACTGCCGAAATTTTTTTTGCATCATGCGGGATATGGTATATATATATATATATATATATATATATATATATATATATATATATATATATATATATATATATATATATATATATATATATATATATATATATATATATATATATATATATATATATATATATATATATATATATATATATATATATATATATATATATATATATATATATATATATATATTATACACGATATTTTTATTTTATGCGTCGCTTATAGGATAACTATTCCTTATTGTGACTGCTTTGACTCTGAAGATACTTCGGTTTCTGCTGTGATCGTTGATGGTATGTGCTGTTTCATTTCTTCACCTACAGCACTAAATCTTTCTCCTCAAGATCCAATGTTCGATCGTGTTTGTTCTCACGCTTTCCAGCCTCGAGTCAACTCGTTTTGGGAGTGGAAAAATTCTTGTCACTCTTTATAATTTTCCTTCAGCTCATTATCGTTACTGGAATATTATTTGACGAGGAAAGTAGACTTTCACCAAAGAAAAGTTCGCTAATCTCCTAAGTTTTACTTATAAATCTCGCTGGCCTTTTGCTAAAAACATCTCTTAACGACAATCGGCTTTTATAACTTATATTCGCTTTGATGGTTCTGTTGCTATTTCTGATGCTCCTTTTCTTATTTGTCCCATTCCTTGACCTGTGATTACATTTAATCAGGCACTTGGGCTCCTGAAATCTATGAGCGTTAAGAAGGCAAGGAGCCAGTTTTGCTTCCTCCGAGATTTAAGGGAGTGTCCTTCTAAGTAGCGCTGTCCCACGTTCAACTTTTCTCTCTGTACCTCAATGAACTATCCATTAGTGTTGGAAACTTGCATTTATCTAACCTATTCTGAAGAAAAGTAGCCATTCTGATCCTTTTAACTGTCTCCCTATAGTTCTCACTTGTATTCTGTCTAAGTTCTTACATTCTTCCCTTAGGGGTCTGGAGAGTTTTTTGGAAACCCTTGAAATATCCAGGATTTTTGTCAGGTTATGACATGCGTCTCTTCTTTCCAAGCTCCACTCCTATGGGATTACCTTCTCATTACATGCTTACTTATGTTTAGCTTTCTTTCTAATCGTTCCAAATCAACTGTTGTTGATGTGGCGGCTTGTTCATTCTTTCCAGTCGACTATGGTGTTCCACAGGATTTTGTCTTATCTCTTGCTCTATTCCTACTTTTCATTAATATTCTTTTAAGTTTCTCAACTAACTATATCCATTCACAAGTCGATAACATATCCAGAGTGGCTCCGGTTTCACTCATTTTTTTTATGGAATTGAGCCAAAGGCCAAGGGATTTATAAACTGTTTCGTACTTTCCAATTCACACGACTATTTATCTTTGCTACGTTGTTCAAGGGGTGCAGTGTCACATACTGCACATGATTTTGTGTGGACATTGACAACTGATTCTGGCTTGCTCGTTTTGGTGCTTTCTTCTGTTCAGACACAACTGTTTTGTGGAATTCTCTTCCACCTTTTTTGCTTCCCACCGAATTTAATCTCCCTGACTTCTCATATCTGTATTCAAATGCAATATTTGCGATATATGTGGAAATTATATGATTTTTATTCTTGACACTCACTATTATTTTAGCATTCTCTCCTCGAATAAAACTCTGCACGTGAGCAATGCTGATAAGTAATATATATATATATATATATATATATATATATATATATATATATATATATATATATATATATATATATATATATATATATATATATATATATATATATATATATATATATATATATATATATATATATATATATATATATATAATAAAAATCATGACTAATTGAGATTCTCAAATATAGGGGGTCCATAGGCCTCCCCCCCCCCCTTTCCCAGAAAAATTCTCTAGTAACGTCAATGGTCTCCGAATGAAATGAAATAGTGAAATGAAACGTTAATCCGCTGCATGGATTGGAGAAAAGACGCCAAAGCCAACAAAATTTCAATTTTAGAATTCTCGTGTAAGGCCATTTTGATGATTTTGTTTAATTGATAGAGTGTAATCCACAAATAATTTGTTCAGAAGGTCAAACTGTTAATGTAATTTACTATTAGGGTTTATTGGAAAAACTTTACTACAAAGAATTTGAGTGTTAGATCGATCATTTGTGAATTTTGACTAGTATTTCCTGCACAAAAAAAAAGTCCTGCAACACGGCTCGGTGAAGGAGTTTTTGACCAAAAATAATGTAACTGCTTGACCATCCTCCGTATTCGCACTCGGCTGATTTTATGGGGCGTGTTTGACTATTTTGACGTCTCACAAAGTTATGACGAATACATTGAAAACCATTATGAAGAGAGACTTCTAAAAAAAACATCAAGACGTTGTATAACCGTGTAAATCGGTGTGTACAGTTAGAAAGGATGTATATCAAACAAGTATTGTAAGTATCATTTCCTTTAACATACACTTGTTTTTAATTTCTATCCTTAATTAAGACACCATAATATATATATATATATATATATATATATATATATATATATATATATATATATATATATATATATATATATATATATATATATATATATATATATATATATATATATATATATAATTTGTTTAAGCAGAGGTACTTAATAATACATTTGAGTCAGAATGAAAAAAAATGCAAAATATTTAGTTAATGAAAAAAAAAAGTATTACCAACATTCATTTCATACCTAAGCTAACTGATGGTTCTTTTGGCTGAAAATGAGATTGTTTCGTTTAAATATAAAGTTATGAAAACCAGCAAATCTGTTAAATCTAAAAATTACCATTTCCGGAATAAATGATTAATCAAACTATCCATTTTGTATACTATGTTTTAGGTTACTAAAGAACTAAAATAATTAAAATTTATAGCAGCGTCTATCAATCTTTTAACCTCGCAACCCTCAAAAAGCCAAAACATTGAGTTAATAACCTCACGACTCCCCCGAAAAGCCAAAACAAAGTTATTAACGTCGCTGCCCTCTAATTAACTCATACGCCCTACAGATGTTAAATTCTAAAAGTGCAGACTACTGAGATATTTAACTTACAACTTAATAAAATTAAAATATTCACGACAATTATTTTATGAAAACAATAGTTTAAATTTTTTAGCATTCATTAGAAAAATAAATTTTTAAAAAATACGAATTTCATGCTGTTTACTTTTACAGTCTAATGTAACCAAAGATTTGAGGGGTAAGTTATTTGTTTATTTTTTTGTATAGTTTTATTTTCTTGACCCATTGAGACCCCACAAGTTGAGAAACTGATCTGGACAGTTATCTAGGAATAGAAAATGTAGTAGGTAAAACAGTTTCTTATGCTTTTTCTTTGTTGAAAATAGATTTCGTTTGAAAATATGGGCCAAAAATAACTTTTAAGATATAGTAATGTAATGCCTAGAAATTTAATTTCTTGAACTTTATAAACGGCTTTATACATTTTTCATCATTAACTTTTTCCTGATATTAATTTCAGTTTTGATTTCATAAACTTTCCTGAGTTAATTAGAAATAACTATCTTGCTATTTAGATATTAATCTAACCATAGTATTTGAAGTACACTAGTACTCTAACCATAGTATTTAAAGTACACTACGATTGCAAGCATGACTAAAACTGAAGACGAACTCTTGAAGGAATACTTAGATTAGTTGATTTAAATTTCCCTTAAAGTTGTACAGTAAGAATTAAGGAATGATGAACTTAACGCGAAACATCTTGTGTGTCTAGCTTTTAGGGAGAAAATAATTTCTACCATGATGGTCTGAAATCAAAATACAGAATTAATACATGTTCATTGTATAAAAAGTCTATAACGAATTTTTTTAACAAATATAGAGTACTCAAATTTTTTGATGTGTAAATGCAATTTGAAAGGATTTTGTATTTCAAAGAACTAAATGAAAAAGCAACAAATTGCCAAATTGTTTGAAAATTTAAAAAAGTGTTTTAACCTAAATTCTTGCGTTCAGTTTAAAAGGATGTAAATGCATTTTTAGAGAGCTTACTCATTTTAAACACGAACTATGAAATAAAAAAAAAAACTTACGATGCAAAATCGATAAATTAATTTTAATAAGAATAAAGCAAAGAGTATTACGGTACAATTAAAAACTCCTTCATTCACAGTTTTCAAAAAAAAAGTAAATAAATAAACAACTGAAATAAAGGAAAATAAAATTAAATAATGAAATATTTTTTTAATAAGATCGCAACAGAGTTGGTTTAGAGGCTATTATCAATCAATATAATATTACATACAAAATCAATATATATATATATATATATATATATATATATATATATATATATATATATATATATATATATATATATATATATATATATATATATATATATATATATATATATATATATATATATATATATATATATATATATATATATATATATATTATATATATGATGGAAGAATTTAAAATATTGGAATAATTACAAAGCTATATATAATAATAATAATATAATTAATAGTCTGGTTTTTTGGCAAAAAATGTATTGTGCCTTTTCCAAATCATCGAACCATTGAATAAAAGCAAATAACGTCCGAGCTTTAAAGATCTCTCACATATTAAATGAAACTACTGGCGTTTAAATGGGCGGGTTGTAATACCCAAGTATTTGTTAAGCTCAATTACTAAATTTTATCCAATATCAATTTATAGATTACGCAAATTTACAATCAAAATAAAGAAGAAAAAGAACTTCAAAAATCATTACTATTATTAAATTAAAAGGTTTACTCTAAATACTTCTGTAACATTGAAAAAAAAGAACTTGTTTTTTGGAAAATCACAACAAAATTCAACCAGACTATGATGATAAAAATCAAATCAAATGTCCTTTCTTTGATATATATATATATATATATATATATATATATATATATATATATATATATATATATATATATATATATATATATATATATATATATATATATATATATATATATATATATATATATATATATATATATATATATATATATATATATATATATATATATATATATATATATATATATATATATATATATATATATATATATATATATATATATATATATATATATATATATATATATATATATATATATATATATATATATATGAGTATACGAAATTAACGAGGCCCGAGATAAAGTAATGAGGAAGATAGTAACTTCCCAACAAGAGGGTAACATTACATTCACCTATCACACACACAATTTATTGCTTCAAGTTGCAGCTTCTTAATTAATACTCCCTAGTTTGAGTAATCACTCAATGAAGCTACTACTCGAGCTTAAAGGTAGTGATAGTGATGAACCAAAGCTGAACAAGTTCTGTGAAAGTTTACACCTTTCCACCCCTTGGTCATGTATCATAATAAAATCATTATTTTATTGTCGGACACCGTGACTATAATAAACATAAGCGAGTGAAAATAATAAAAAAATTCAAAATTAATATATATATATATATATATATATATATATATATATATATATATATATATATATATATATATATATATATATATATATATATATATATATATATATATATTGTGCGTGGGCGAGTGAAATAAAGAAATCATTATATATTATTATAGAGCGAATTTGCTTCATATATAACTAAAAACTTAACAAATTTAATTAGGAGAACAATTAAAGATAAATTAAAATGACGCATTAATAGATTAATTTTTGGAGTCAATGTTATTGTTTTTCTCCCTCTCCCTTTCATTATTACTTTACTTCATAAGCTCTTCCTTAACTTGCTGAAACCATGAAGTTTCGATTTCTGAAATAATAAAATTATTCGTACCATTAAAATTATTCACCTCATTCCACAACGATTTATGGGAAGCATAAATCTCCTGTATACACAATTAATACTCAAAATAGATTTGACTAGTACACCTTTCATAGCACTCGATCAGGTGATAAGGTATTAAATACAATCAAAGAAATTCACCTTTTAAAATAAAATTTTAAAACTTTTTTTTTTCATTCTCCTGTAAAACGTGATATTTTGAGTTACGAGCTATCACAGCTTAAGCGACGATATGCAGGTAGTAATCCTCATATGCAATTTGAATCACAACATAATTTATTGATTTGAAAAAAAAAATTAAGAATAAAGAGAAGTATATGCAAAGAATACAAGAAATTATGAAAAAGAAAAGACAACTACAGGAATTTTATTTATAAATACGTAAATAACTTACCCATGATGAGTCTTCCTTTCACTTTGCTTGACTTCTGGTCTTGCCCTATTTAGTACTTTTAAAAAATCTGATGTTTTTGCCCTCATTCTGGTATGAATGTAAGCTTTTGAACATTTAATATGGTAATGTAGATAATCTCGGAACATATGAATGAGATTAATGGTGTTTTCTCTCGCCGCTTTACTAGTATGTCTTGGAAACAGTACTGTTAAAAGAAATGTTAATGATTATTAGATAAAATGTGAATTTTGTTCCTTAAAAAACTGTGAATAACACCTTCATAATCATATAAAAATTACAGCGTTCATTGTATAAAATATTTAAAGGATATTACAAAAGCTTTTAAAAATCAGTAATACGAGTTTTAAAAAGTATTTTAGATCGAAAAGGTGTTATCGAACAAATCTGAATTAGCTATAAAAACAATGCAAAATAAATTAAAGAATATTTTTTCTAAATTATAAGGCAAATGTATTAAATTTACGAATACACTACAAGCACTGGTATAATAAGAGGATTGTGAACGTGACAATTTTCACAATAATAGCCTTTAAAAATTTGAAAAACCATGTTATTTTGCTTTCATTTCAACTGACAATTTAAACTACAGAAATTTTAATATATAGTTTTGGAAAAATCTAATAAATTTGACTTTTTCAAATATGAGAGAACGATGAACTACTGACTAGTGAAAAATATCAAATGCTCTTAGCTAAATACATGAATATCCTATCTACAATGATTTGCATAACTGAAAACTAAAGGTAATTTACTGCAAGATGTATATGCACTAAAACAAAATAGAAAATATAACTCACCAAATGTAACATAGCCAATATTTTCTCCTATTCTTGCATCTGTTGCTTTTAACTCAAGGGGTGGCTCTCTATGTGAATACAATACGTGAGGTGCTGAAATCGAATTGGATTAAATGAAAATTAGAAACATTAAGGGTTCGTAAGTAAGCAAAGGTGCATTTAAATCTCTAAAAAAAAAAAAATTTTTTTTTAACTAGTGTAATTACAAATAGAATAACATTAAAACCATAAACTGCTTTCATTTAATTCTATCTATTCTTTCAAGGATGTTTAAGCTTTAAAACCTCAACCGCTAGCATCAGAGTTTTTTTTTTCAAACTCGAATGATATTAATAAACTTTAAAAACTGCCATATATATATATATATATATATATATATATATATATATATATATATATATATATATATATATATATATATATATATATATATATATATATATATATATATATATATATATATATATATATATAAGGATAACATTACATCAATCATATAAATAAATTTTCTTTTATCTTTAATATTTGAAACCATCAAAGAAACCAACCAAAAAAACACAAGAAAACGTATTTCAGTTCGTTAATGTTTACATCCTTGAGAATGTCCAACAATCCCGCTTTTTTTTCAATTTAAAGAGTATTTTATTCACTCTCACCTCCAAAAAAAAAAAATTCATATAAAAGCTTAATACCTACAGTTACATAACAAATGAAAAATTCTAATCTTACTGTTCTCACTTTCTTCATTACTCTTAAATTTAATTATTATGTTTACACAGATAAGATTCCTGAGACTAATCAAAAACTTTTCCATACGAAAAAAAAAAAAAATCTATAGTAAAAACTAAATTGCTTATATATATATATATATATATATATATATATATATATATATATATATATATATATATATATATATATATATATATATATATATATATATATATATATATATATATATATATATATATATATATATATATATATATATATATATAATCGATATGAAAACCAAAACACTGTCAATCTTAAACTTTTAATAAAAAAAAATTTTTTATGAATATTAAAGTTATCCTGCTATTAAAACAATGATGTTCTTCAATAAAGTTAAAATTCCTACATATTTCTTAGCACCATTTTTAATGCAAGCATTTAGTATCTAAAAAATATTTTGTTTATGTGTAATAAATATCATAGAGCAACTTACACATTCTTAATAAACTGGACAAAAAAAATTCACACACGACACCAACCTGTCTGACTTCCACGTTTGCCTTCTTTAAATTCTTGCATAAAGACTTTGCCAATAACTACATCATCAGGATCCTTGAATATAGTGCTGAACACAACAGTGACTCGATCAGGTTTGGCTTCAACATACCTACAAGAAGTTGCTATAATCAACTATTGATAGTTTTCAAATTAATATATTAGAATAATTAATGCATACATTTTCTTGATTCCAACTAGATGAATCAAGATAATTTGGTAGAGCTCAGACTCTCTGACCAGAAATTTACACACACTATTAGAAGCTTATTGAGATTTTTTTTCATGTAAGTTGTCAACAGGGATTGTAAAAAATTTTACTTCCTATTTTCAAAATTTTAGAATAGTCCTATATTATTTAACTAATTTTTATTTTATCTTCCTCTGACTCTGACAGAAACAAGAAGGAATTTATGGGCAATTTCTTTTATTATTTATATAATCATTAGTGCAATATATTACATTTATTAATTAAAACACAATCTACGATAATTTTTTTGTCTTAAAAAGTTTTGAGAGTTGTAGTTTGTATTAAGATGATGAAACTATAAGTGATGCTACAAGACAAGTGTGTGAGAGTCGGAATAGAATGGAATTTTTTGAAGTTCTCAGAACTGGTCAATGCATTTGCAGCACATGTAATAATTCATATTCTAACTTTTAGTTGTCGAAAACTTAACCAACTGAAGGTTCCAATGGTAAGATAAGATGATCGTTATGTACATTTGAGACTTACAATGAGTCATTTATTTTTGTTACAGAAATGAAGGACAAGGAATGATGAAAGTTCGTCTTGATCACTAAAGAATGAAGAATTTGAGATTACAACAAATCTTTGCAAATATTACAAAAACTTATATAACAAAACAGAGAAATTTAACATGTACATAGAAAATTTGACTCAACTTAAAGAAATGTTAGAGTATCAGGACATCTGTTAAGGTTAATTGAGCATAGCTTTTAATCAAATGTATTTTATTTTGAATCATTTGGAAAGTGCTGAACTACCTGAAGAATGTATATAATAAATAAATAAATAAATGGAGGAGGAGGGAGGGAGGAGAGAGGAAGGAGAAGGAGGAGGAGGAGGAGGAGAGCTTGTGCTGAAGGTAGATGGCGAGGAGAAGGTGCTAAGGTGGTTAATAGAGGTGAGTATTTGGGGGGTAGTATTCACAAGGGAATGAGGAAACACACTGGAAATCACCAACAGGATGGAAATACAAAAGTGGTGAGGGCGCTGTACCTAATCTTGGCCAACAAAAGAATGGATATAGGAGTAAAGTAACTTTTTAAAGTACTCTGACCCCATTTTTGTTATAGGGGGGGAAGTTGAGACTTGGAGTACGACAACAAGAGAAGAAAGCAGAATTCAAGCAGCATAGATGAGGGTATTACAGTTGATAGTGGGAAGGACGAGGAGGGAGAGGATAAGAAGCGAAAGAATTAGAGAAAATACTGTATAGGGGTTGGACCAGTTATTCATAAGATAGATGCAGCAAGACTGAGATGGTTGGGAAGATGGAATTATTTGCGACAGATCTAGATGGAGACAAATGCTGGCCCAACTGACAGGTCCCTAGAACATTACTGGGTCGGATACAGATGTACCATGTGTGTGTATGTGCGTGCGTGTGTATGTGTATGTGTAAGTATGTGTTCGTGTATATTTTTTTTTTTTTTTTTTTTTTTTATGTCTCCTCCGGTGGGCAAAGGCCAGAGGCCTACCAAATTCCACCGGAGTTGGGAAAGATCTATAATCATGGTCGATGGTGGCCGACGTGTCCAGACACACGGCGTTTGAAAGTATGCAAGTCAAAGGAAGTTGGAAAAACAGATGAAGGGAGTGTGTTCCAGACTTTACCAGTAGAGTATATGTAAGACTGAGCATAGCGGTTAAGTCTGGGGTCGGAGAGTTGGACAGAGAAAGGATGAGAATGTGTAGAAAGGCGTGTCGCACGAGCTCTTCTCAATGGAGGAGGTATGCAACGAGAGAGTTCAGAAGAGCAGTGTCTGTTGTAATAGCGATAGTAAAGAGAGAGTGACGCAACAATTCGACGGGCAGAAAGAGATTGAAGAGAGTTAGTAAGAGCAGGAGAGTTGATGAGACGAAATGCCCTTGACTCCACCTTCTCTAAAAGAGCTGTATGTGTGGAACCACCCCAGATGTGCGAAGCATACTCCATACAGGGACGAACAACACCCCTATACAGAGCAAGCAACTGGGGTGGCGTGAAGTAATTCTGAAGGCGCCTCAGAACACCCAACCTCTTAGAAGCTTGTTTAGAAAGAGAAGTAATGTGATCTTTCCAAGAAAGATCACGAGAAAAAGAAACACCAAGAATATTAAGGACAGATGAAGGCTTGAGTTGTGTGTTTTCGAAGAAGATATCATAGTTGTGTGGAAGATTGTGTCGAGTGGAGAGATGGAGGAACTGAGTTTTTGAGGCATTGAAAACAACCATGTTTTCTCTGCCCCAATTTGAAATACGGGAAAGATCAGAGGTTAGTTGTTCCAAGGCTACCCTTCTCGAGTCTTTCAACTGCTGTTGAGTGGGACGTTTTTCAAAATGGAAGGAATAATGAAGGGTGGAGTCATCAGCATAGGAGTGGATAGGAGATGAGGTGATGGAGAGAAGGTCATTAATGAAGAGTAGAAAAAGTGTTGGTGATAGTACAGAACCCTGAGGAACACCACTGTTAATAGATTTAAAGGATGAACGGTGGCCGTCTACAACAGTTGCTATAGAACGACCGGAAAGGAAATTAGCGAGAAGATCACAGAGAGAAGGATAGAT
>SEYY01019270.1:0-30000 GCA_009176605.1 Armadillidium nasatum | reverse complement strand
GATAATTCATGATTTTCATTATTCTGATTATATCCTCAACTCACTAAGGATATACCAAACCTGAATTTTTCAGTCTAGATACAATTGCAATTAGTCAAAATAACTAAAGATTTTTGGTTGAAGCTAGAACTTTTTTTTAATCATCAGCTTTCTTTATTTTTTATGTATACAGTATATATATATATATATATATATATATATATATATATATATATATATATATATATATATATATATATATATATATATATATATATATATATATATATATATATATATATATATATGAGTCATTCCATGTGAAATCACCCACAGTTTGGTGGAAAAAAAACCTTGACCTCTTTCATTTTTATGAAAATTGCCATACTTATAAATGTTTGTTAGAAAATGAGAATGGTCGGTATCCCAAGTTCATAGCTCAAACGGTTCTGGAGATACAGGTCACAAAACTTTGACAAAAAGTTCATTTTTGAGAGTTGGAGGCAAACTTTAAAGTTAAATATTTCAGCTTTTGCACCACTGATAACGATGATATACACATCACTTTAAAGCTCTTGGGTAGATCTATAACTTTTATTTAGTAAAATTTTATGTCAGAGTAAAAGAAAATATTTGACTTCTGATACCAAAAAAAGATATCTCCTGATTTTGATCCAATTTGTCATAACTTGGTAATCCTATTGGCACAAAGTAAGCCAAATTTTAGAGTGAGCACTTATTCATAATCAAAGTAGCAGCAAAATTGCTTAGATATGGTAGCAAAAATTCATGTTTTGTCTCAAAATTCACATTTTTAATATATATATTAATTAACCTATTGTATACTAAAATTTAATAATTTTAAATAAAATAGTTTGTAATATGGAGTCTCCAGCAAAATTGCGATTGAGGAACATCTGTTGTGACAGTTTCAAGATGCATAAAACTAATGGTAGAAAAGGTCTTACGAGAATTACCATGGAATTTGTCAAAAAATTCCCTAAATCAGGAATCATTTGTAGTCAAAGAATCTGTGTTATGTGGTGAAAGAAAATAACAAATGTATCACAGAGTAGTTCATCAGATAATGCATCTGTGTCTTCTGAGACTCAATCACAGTCAAATCTAGAAAGTTTTTTCCCCAGAAACTGACCTGGACACACTTAATAAATATCTGACAGTTATTGGTGAATTACCAGTTAAACAAAAACTCCTAAAATGTAAACCTGAGTATGGACAACAGAAAATTGACAAAATAAAAAATGTTTTTGTAAAGAAAATTAAATAATATCACCAGATTGTCATATTGAAGAAGCATCCAATCAGAAATAAAAATGAATTCTGATGACTCAGAAATAATATCACAGTTAAAAGAAAAATTTGGACTTACTAAAAAAATACAGATTTTGACAATCCTGCCCAAATAGCTAAAGTATTAAGAGAATTGAAGAAGAATTTCATGTTACAAACTATATGGCAAAACAAGCTTTAAAACTTGTGTTTCAGCAAGGAATTCTGTCAGTGCCAAATATATGAGAAAGCAAATTTCTAAAAAACATAGAAGAGAAAGTCACTAATTTTTATAAAAGTGAAGCAGTTAGCAGAATTATGCCAGGGGAAAAAAAACTATAAGACAATTAGAAGAGAAGGTGCAACAGTTCAGGAACAGAAACACCTTATACTTTGCAATTCGAAAGAAGCTCACCAACTGTTCAAGTCAAAAAATCCAGATATTAAATTTAGTTTCTCAAAGTTTGCTGATCTTAGATCAAAAGAGTGTGTTCTAGCAGGAGAAAGTGGTACATACTTTGTATGTGTAGGCACAATTAGGGACCAACTGGGGCTATGGCTAGGGTAGTCTAAAATTTGTAAAGAGGTCAAAAGCACTGAAATTTTAGGTTAAGAAAATTAGATATAATTTAATTGAGAATTATTTAATTATAAGGAAGGAGTAGAATAGCCAACATTCACTTAAATTAATGATTATATGCATTTTCTCTGGAGAAAAAAAATCATAAAATTGGAGATTTTGTATAATAAAATTTTTTTAAAAATTATAAAAATTTAAAAAAATGTTTTTCCTGATTCACAATAGTGATTCAACAGGTTTACTTACGTAAGAGACTAAATTAAAGTTTGAAAAAATTTAAGATATAAAATTATCAATATAACCTGTATTTATACATATCCTTGTTTTTTATTGCTGTGTATCAAATTTGTATCATTTAGCTACATTATTTCAAAATTATTATCTTGTTTATACTTTTGGTCACTATGGCTAAAAGATCAGCATAAGCAGTATGGGGGTACTTTACAATGTTTCAAGATAGGCTTGAAATAGCTAAATGTAACATCTACAGTCATTATATTAGAAGAGGACCTTCAGGTGCCCAAAGTAAAAAAATTTTAATCAAATCTTTATGGGGGCATCTAAAATCAAAACACAAAGATGAACATTCACTAGTACAAGGAGTAGTCAAAAGAAACAAAATAAAAAGAAAATATATGAAAAAAGAAGAAAAAAATCTTAATTTTCTTATATTTTGTTTGATTTAATCCACTATTAATAAGTATAATTTGCCATTTTAACCTTTGCAGGCACACCCCAGTTTTCCCAGGGTTAGTAAAAATGGCTGGGGTTTGCTGGGGTCTCGGTTGGATCATATGCACAATACATCAAAATGCAAAACTTATGATTTATGGAACATATTTGCCCATTCTTACTAAAGAAATGGACACATTTCATTTGATAGATTATAAAAAATGCTTGGAAGAAATTTTATGCAAGCCAGCAACAGTTGATTACTTTTTCAATCAATGTCCAAATTGTGTGAAGTTCATAGATGATTTAATAGTGAAGTTATCTAACGTATTTCATGATAATATGATCGATGAAGTACAATATTTGCAGTGGGTATCAACTGATATAACAACTCTACATACTGTGGTATAAAATACAGATGAACTCATTGAAGAATTTTCCAGAAGGATTCAAACTCTGAAGTAACACAATTTTAAAGCCAAACAACAGTCCTTAACTGCTCTAAGAGGAAGGAAACTTTGAAGAACAGTGAGGTATTGGTTACAGGAGATTTTTCAGAAAATTATTCATATGTTTTGAAGGATGCTGTAAAAGGATACCATTATAATACTCAAGTGACAGTGCATCCCTTTGTTACTAGGGATGCAGCAGATGTGAAGCATCTAAATGTGGTGATTATCTCTGACTGCCTTCATCCTGACATAGTTGCTGTTCACTTGTATCAATGGAAACTGACTGATTATCTTAGAGCTTACTTACAATTCAATATTAGTGAAATGATATACTTTTCAGATGGAGCTGTAACTCAGTACAAAAAATTTTAAAAATTTGTAAATTTATACCATCACATAACTGACTTTGAAATGAAAGCACAATGACATTTTTTTTTTTTTGCAACCTCTCATGGAAAAGGACCATGGGATGGTCTCACTGATACTGTGAATAGACTAGCTGCAAAGGCAAGTCTATAGCACCCTTATACCAACCAAATTATGACACCACAATAGTTATTTGATTTTGGAAGAGACAACAATCCCAGAATATTCTTCATTTATCAACAATTGATGAATGGATAAAGGAAGAGTCAAACTTAGAAAAAAGATTTAGAAATACAATTCCAGGAACCCAGAAACTACACAGTTTTGATCCTGTGTTATCAAGTATAAATGGAAGTAAGAACAGTTTCAAGCATAAGTAAAGGATCAAAAAATAGTAAGGATTACATAAAAAGCTAAAGAACTTAAATTTGAATGTCAAGGGATTTGTAACAGCAAAGTATGACAATATGTATCCTGGAGGCATATTCAGACACACTAGATGTAAAACTTAATTTTTTAATACCTAATGGCCCTTCTGCTTCATTCTGCTATCCATCTAAACCACATATTTATAATACAAAAATATAAAAAAAATATACAAAAATAGGAAATTAATGAAATTTACTGACAAAGAAAAGACTTTGGTCTCATTATTAAAAGCAATTTGAAATATCAGAGTAAGGCTTAGAAGTTTATATAGGGTATATGAAGAGTTAAGGAACAATTCTACACTACTAGTAATATTAGGACATGACTGAAAACTGCATAAGTGTTTGGAACCCTTACCCTTGTTTAAGAATTAGAAATTGCTATACTAGAACCTGTACAATAATGTTATAAAAATAACTTGTAGTTGTGCAAATAAGAGTAGAGAGATTAAAAAAAAAAAAAAACTTATTAAATGAAACAGAATTTTTCTTCAGAGGCGATATTAATCAGGTTTACAAATTTCTATTAGCAAACTTTATTGAGAAGAGAAGTTTTTTTATACTAGACTATAATAGGAAAACTAGAGGTTTACATTACAGAAATTGAAAAAATATTTTAGGAATAAAATAGCTGATATTTGGAATGGTTTGTCTCAAGATTTTATATCCAGTAATTCACTTACAATATTTAAAAATAGGTTGAATTGGTATATGAAAGATTTGGATAAAATAAAATTAAAAAGCACTAAACTTTATTTGGTTTATTTTATTTTTATATTATTTGCCTTTAATGGTTATGGCACAAAATAAAATAAAAATAAATACTGAAAAGTCTATACTTGAATTTATTGAGTATTGATAAAGTTCTATGATTGGATAGTGGAGATGTTATTTATGCAATAATGTAGTAGACTCTTTTTGGCTTACATTTCATGAACTAATAAGATATTGGGTATAAAAAAATAAAAATATCTATAATACATACCTACTTATTAAGTCACCTTTCTATTTTATTAATAATAAAAATCTTTAGTGATAAATGAAAATTATATATAATGAATTTTACATTTTAGGAAATATTTTTTAGAACATAAAAGTTCCAGTTCCAGCTTTAATTTTTCAAAATTTTGGCTATAATTGGAATATGAAATTCTAGCCAGAATTCCAGTACACTATCCTAAACCATTATATATAAGAACATACAAAAATAGAGACAATTAGAAGCCACAAGGGACTATCAAGACTATCCCAGTCAAAAAAAATTATGAAAGTTGCCATTTACTATGAATGGTTTGTCATATAACCAACTTTTCCCCATGAAAACAATCAAACCAACCATACTATTCCCCATGCATGATGCAACATGGAGTTTATTAAACCAAATCATAAATAAATTAGTTATCTAAACTCTGAACATGAAAAATCCTTGATAACACAAAGGATTGTCAAAAATTCTCACTAAAATATAATATATATATATATAATATATATATATATATATATATATATATATATATATATATATATATATATATATATATATATATATATATATATATATATATATATATATATGGTTATTATGCAGGGTTCATTTCATACCTGGCATTTAATTGTTAATATGGGCTGGACAGTGAATTTGCTGGATAACAGATATCAAGCAAATTTCAAAAACTGCATACCAGATATCCAGTTTTTACTATCCAGTTGGATATCTGGATAAAATTGCAGAATATTCCATAAAATTTACATTAATTTTTTAACTTTATATATATATATATATATATATATATATATATATATATATATATATATATATATATATATATATATATATATATATATATATATATATTATAATATAAAAAAAAAAAATTAAAGGTAACTGTTGCGCATATGGAATATCACTCAATACGGTTTTAAGTTACCATGTTTTAAAGATTATATTCTCCAAATTTTTGGCCACATTTTCTGTACACTCCAAGTCATATTCTTAAGACAGCCATGACTTGACAGGCCATGTCAGGTGGAACAGAGGTTTCTCTCGCTGAATAAAAACAGTAAAGGTGTGGTTGATGAGTATACATTCGTGATTTAAACAGCCCCACATATAGACCGACTAGGGCCCTCATCCCGGCTAAAAATCAAGGAAAACCTGGGTTTACCTGCCAGTTAAAATGGCTAATTATACTTAACGTTAGATTAAATCAAACAAAATAAAAGGAAATTAAAATTTTGTTTTTTTTTCAATATTTTATTTTTATTTTCTGTTTCTTTTGACTGATTCTCTTCTGCTAATAAATATTCATCTTTGTATTTTGATTTTAGCTCCCATAAAGATTTGGTTAAAAAATTATTACTTGGAGCACCCAGAGGTCCTCTTCTAATTTCCTGGCAACAGATGTTACATTTAGATATTTTCAGCCTATCCTGAAACATTGTAAATACTCCCATAGTGCTAGAGTGAGTGAAAGTATAAACAAAATAATTTTGAAATAATGTAGCTAAATGATACAAATTTGATACTCAGCAATAAAATAGCATTGATATGTATAAATATGTATGCTGATTTTATATCTTACATTTTTTCAAACTTTAACTTAGGGTCTTACCTAAGTAAACCTGTTGAATAACTATTGTGAATCAGAAAAAAAAAATCAAAAATTTTGGTAGTTTTTTCAAACTTTTATTATACAAAATCTATAATTTGATTTTTTTTTTTTTTCCCGAGAAAGTGCATATAATCATTAATTTAAGTGAATGTTGACAATTCTACTCCTTCCTAATAAATAAATCTAATTTTCTTAACCTAAAATTTCAGTGTTTTTAACCTCTTTACAAATTTAAGCAACCCCAGCCCCGGCAAAATTCTAGCCCCGGTCGGTCCATATATATATATATATATATATATATATATATATATATATATATATATATATATATATATATATATATATATATATATATATATATATATATATATATATATATATATATATATATATATATATAAGCTTAGAAGGAATACTCAGCCTAATTAGCAAATTATGTATGAAATTTGTCATGGTTATAACTAAATAAAGTAACTTGAAGATATTCAATAAATAAATCTCCATTTCTAACAATCCAATCAACCATACAAAGAGGGTGAGTCACAACTTATATTGTTGAAAAGGCTAAAATTCACGTACCCATTTAAAGAATTTTTGATCTTCACACTAAGTGTATCTTCCAAAATTCTATTATGTATTTCTAATAAAATCATATCCCAAGATTTGAATGATATGGCACACTCCTAGGAAAAACCGTAAATTAGAAAAGGAAACCTCGATTTCCTCCCAGTTTTTGACTCGAAAACTCAGCTTAAAAATGGCCTAGACTAGTTATAGCGGTTAATACATGACAGCAAAGACTTTGCTCAAACTTTTTACTTTGACAAGTGGATAGAAATATTGTAGTCAAGATGTCGAATATCGTTTCATAATGTATATATATATATATATATATATATATATATATATATATATATATATATATATATATATATATATATATATATATATATATATATATATATATATATATATATATATATATATATATATATATATATAAGACATTGAAAAAAAAAAACATGAGAATCTGAAGTCTTCAAGCAATGGTATTTTCTGAAGGTAGCATCCTGATTCCTAATACGAATAGCAATAGAATTAATAGAATTTAATCATGGTAAATGAGGTTTTAACTTAGACAATGGTTGAAGGGAAAGGAAATTTTATGTACACCTTTATTGCAGAGAAAATTATCTTCATTATACCTTCTTTGCACCTTGAGAAAACCATTCCTTTAAAATTGTCATTAATTAAGGAAATTCAATAGCAAATTTGACACATTAGAAGGATCAAACTGCTAATGCATTTTCAGTGCCAAAGTAGTGGCTCAGTGTTATTTGCAGAAATTTGTGGAAGAATCTGTAGATCGAATTTTCGAAATAAGTTTTTTAATTTTTGTGAGCTTTTTACATCAAATAAAGACAATTGGGATACAAATGAGTAAAATCTAATTTGTCTGTTAGTTTTTATGATTCGTGTCTCTATCCGTTTGTTTTCTATCTGCCTTTAAAAGAAAATTTAGTCATTTAGCGAAATAATTTTTAGCTTGAAGTATTCAAAAATGAATCTATCATGCAAAAAATTTTCAGATGAATATTTGAAATCTTTCGTCAAAACCAATTAATTTCCAGTACCAAAGTAAAATTTGCCAATACCTAAAAGAATTTTTTTTTTTAACGGGAAAATTGCGGTGACTTATTTGCCTGTTTATTAATCAATTTTATGATAGCTTACTGCTTTAAATGAAAAATCTTGGACTTAGTATAAGTGGTTTTTCAAAAGATGATTGCTTTTGACTGGTTCTGACTCAGGGTTGTTGATTTTTTTTTTATGAACCAAATTTTAAAAAATCATCAATTTTTAAATTTTTTATTTATTTTTAGCTACATGTATTTTCCTTATTAATAGCCTTATCCGCTTAAGTAGTAACCTATAATTAAATATAGTAAATTGGAATAGTTGTTCCGTCATGGTCTTACTCCTGCAGCTTGGGAAAAAAAACTAATGAAATTTATAAATTATAAGCTTAATAAACAGTGTGTTGCCAGTGTCAATAGTTTTATGAAAAATACCCCAGGGCGTTGATCAATTTTTGCACCTATCCCAATAAAATGTTTAAATTTATATAAATTTTATTATTTTTTTTTAAGTTCTCTCATGATATCATGAACTTAAAAATGTAAAGACAGTGACGGCAAAAAATCATGTTAAAAATTTTTTTTTAAAAATCCCGTAAAAAATCAGTTCATTTTAATTATATCAAACCTTCAACTCTAATAAGGCTCAAGTTCATTTTATGTGTCAAAATTTGAACACACAAAACTTCCCTAATATCCTCTAATATATTTGAGGAAAATTTGTATTTCACCTTACCACTTACATATGTATTGTGAAACTCAAATAATTTATACAT
This sequence comes from Armadillidium nasatum, assembly GCA_009176605.1. Taxonomy (NCBI): domain Eukaryota; kingdom Metazoa; phylum Arthropoda; class Malacostraca; order Isopoda; family Armadillidiidae; genus Armadillidium; species Armadillidium nasatum. The sequence goes on along the minus strand of SEYY01019270.1, from coordinate 21,208 downwards.
TTTTTTTCAGTGCAGGGTTTCACTCTTCATTTTATTAGCGTTTTAAAAAATAAATAAATAAAATAAAAATTAAATAATCATTTTTTTTCCTATAAAGAGTTGAAAAGCCTATTGGGAATTTTCAAACCTTTTTTAGAATTTTCTCTTTTGACAGAAATCTGAAGTTTTCTTTTGACAGATATCTGAGGTCTTCTTTTGACGGAGATGGGAACTTGTCTTTTGACAGAAATCTAAAGTTTTCTTTTAACAGAACTTAGAATTATTAGGGGTTAACTGTTAATAAAGCAGTAAATAGGTATTTATAAATATATATATATATATATATATATATATATATATATATATATATATATATATATATATATATATATATATATATATATATATATATATATATATATATATATATATATATATATATATATATATATATATATATATATATATATATATATATATATATATATATAATAAAATATGGTATGGTTATGGTAATGTTGAAAATGGTTATGATAATGTTAATAGTGGTAATAAATTGAAAATTAAATGAAGCACTAGCATATGATTTAAGATTGCTAAAAAAAAAGACTTTTCTCATGCAAATCGAAATTTATTTTAAATTTTGTGTAATGTAAATTTTGGATTTGCACATTTCTCAATTATTGGTTTATTTTGATTCTGACCTAAGTTCTGGGTTTGAAGTGTCAATGTGTAAATTCCTTTACTGCTTGGAACTAAGTTCCATAATAGATTCAAAATTATTGAAGGTTTGAAGCTATTGGTTTAAAAATGTTACTATTTTCTTTGCATTCGTGTTTATTGCTTGAAACCCTCAGTAGTATATTTTTAAACTGTTGTAAACTGTTCAAATTGTTATGAATTGTACAGATTATTTTATGGCTTTAAAAAATGACATGGTTAATCAAAACTGCCACGGATAAGGCTAATCTCAATAGTATACTGTACGAAATCTTACCTAACTATGGTTAGACCATTCTGGTTAGAAATGCCTTATGTGAGTTTAGCCAAGTCTGACAGAGACATCATAAAATAAAAGACAGAAGCCACAGCGGCCTATCAAGACTGTTCCAGTTAATAAAATGCTAAAGTTGCCAAGATTGTTCCAGTCAATAAAATGCTAAAATTGCAATTTGCTTTGCTTTGCCATGAATGGCTCATTCAAGTTTTCAAAATTTTGGTAATACTTTTGTTTATACAAAAATAGCAAAACTAATTGAATACCAGGTTGCTATATTTGTTCTTTGACTTCTGCTATTTTTCTGCAATGTACTGTAATACAACCTTCAATATATGGAAATATCAATATATCAAAACATCAATATACCAATGCAAATTTTTTGATATTATTTTTATTATTTAGCTTTCATATCATTTATGCTTATTATTGTTATCATTATTATTATTATTTATTATTATTATTATTATTATTATTATTATTATTATTATTATTTAGTTTTCTAGCTACTTATATATACGGTATATATATATATATATATATATATATATATATATATATATATAATATATAATATATATATATATATATATATATATATATATATATATATATAATAGATTGATTTAGAGAGATATTATTATTAAAATTATATATATTATATATAATATATATATATATATATATATATATATATATATATATATATATATATATATATATATATATATATATATATATATATATATATATATATATATATATATATATAGGGACCGACCGGGGCTGGAATTTAGCCAGGGCCGGGGTTTCCTAAAATTTGTAACAAGGTCAAAACCACTGAAATTTTTGGTTAAGAAAATTAGATATAAGGTTTATTTAATTGAAAGGAAGGAGTAGAATAGGCAACATTCACTTAAATTAATGATTATGTGCATTTTCTCTTTAAAAAAAATTCAGAAAATTACAGTTTTGTATATTTAAAGTTTAAAAAAAGTACAAAAATTAAAAATAAAATTATTCTAATTCATAATAGTGATTTAACACGTTTACCTAGGTAAGACCCAAAGGTAAAGTTTGAAAATAATGTAAGATATAAAATTATCAATTTTACCTGTATTTATACATATCATTGTTATTTTATCGCTACGTATTAAACTTGTATCATTTAGCTGCATTATTTAAAAATTATTATTTTGTTTATACTTTCAGTCAATATGGCTAAAAGATCAGCTTCTGCAGTATTTGAATACTTTACAATGTTTCAGGATAGGCTCGAAATAGCTAAATATAACATCTGCAGTCAGAAAATTAGAAGAGAACCTCTGAGTGCTACAAGTAAAAAATATTTCAACCAAATCTTTTTGGAGTATCTAAAATCAAAACACAAAGATGAACATTCACTAGCAGAAAAGGAGCGGTCAAATGAAACAGAAAAGAAAAAAATCTTAATTTTCTTATATTTTGTTTGAAATTTTTTTTTTATTTAACTGATTGAGCTGAAATTTTCAAAGTATGTGAATTTTTTCACGAAGTTCTGAATTGATTTCGAACATTTTTTTGAGTCTATAACGGTTTGAAACTTATTTGAACCCAAAGCTTTAAAAAATGAATAACTGGGTCAAACCACTGGTCCACTTGAGCTGAAAATTTAATTGAATATCTTTGCCCCAATTTCTTGCATTGGTGTGAATAGATTTTTGATATCACGTCTAGAAAAAAGTTATAAGCACTTGAAATTTTTTTTGCAAAAATCGTACCCTTCTGGAGGAAAAAATTATTTAAAAAAAAAAAAAAAACGCTACCTACTTTTTTTTTATTTGTGAATTTTGTTTAGAAGAGGAACAGGGCAACAATTTTTATTTAGTGCATTTTTAAATGCCCTTTGTTTGAAGCGAGATATAGCCTCTCAAACTTTGGGAATTTTTGAAATTTGGCCAAAAATGGACCTTTTTGAAGGCTATATCTCAAAACCAACGAATCTAATCGAATAAAGTACATAGAGGAATTTGTAGCCCCACCCCTCCTCTATATACACCAAAAATTGGAAATGTTATAGTTGTATTTTTTTTTTTTCAATTTTGTCTGAAAAGGTGGATTTTTTTAGTTAAAAATTTTTTTTTTTTCTATAGTTGGTCAGTTTTTGGCTTATAACATTTTTCCTATAACTCTGGGAACAAAAGTCTATGAGAGACTTTTGTATCCCATTTAATTTTGAATAAACAGTCCAATTTTCAGCTCATTCTAAAAAGTGGTTTGGCACCGCCATTCAATTTAAAAAAGGGTAAAATTTCAAAAAAAAAAAAAAAAAAAAAAAACTTTTTACCGTAATAGACTCGGAAAAATGCTAGAAATGGACTTTTCTTATCGGTAAAAAATCTATATACACTGAAAGTTTCAGCAGAATCGGCTGAAAATTAAAAAAAAAAAAAAAAAAAAAATTTTTTGTATAATTACCATATATATATATATATATTATATATATATATATATATATATATATATATATATATATATATATATATATATATATATATATATATATATATATATCTTATACAGGATTGAAAATTATTCGAGATCTGGATTAAGATATTTTTCAGAATCAGGGATTGAGATTAGAATCAAGATTTTGAATTTTTTATTGTATTGGCTTTGGTTGTCCATGGTTACTATATATTTAAAATAGTGGCAAACCCAGATCCACATGCTGGGAAGCGCCTGATAGCTGTGAAGCTGCAGGTTTTTTTTTTTTTTTTTTTTTATGTAATGAAAATAAGATGTGACATTACTGCACAATAATTTCTAGCCCTGCTAGTGTAATTTATGCTGTGCAATTTGGAATACAAAAGCAGCTTTACTTACATTTTAAAGATGAACTTATATTGCTAACATTCTTTTTGATAAGATTTCTTTTAGTTTATTTATAACAACATTCCTTATTTCCTGTTACTTAGTCTCCGTCATCATGCAGTTGCTGCCTTTGCTGCAGCTTGACTGCGGTTATATGTAGAGCTCAGCAGCCAATTAATATTCATGTCCATTGTCTAATTTTGTTTTTGAACTCTGTTCTCCTTGAGGACTGAGAAAGTGGTATTGTCCAGTGCATGAACATTGTAATTTAACCTAATGCGCATCAAGAGCATGTGTCAGTAATCATGCTTTTACCAACTTTGAATTGTCATTCAGATGAAATGCTACTCAGTGGTACCGCAAGTAAACATTGATCAAGAGCCATTCAGAAAAATCTGATAATCTTTTATTACCAATTCTAAAACTTTTTGTTTCTGCAGCTTTTACATTCCTCAAATTCATTTTTATGCTTTGACTGCAAATGAACACTCATTCCTTTTGTCAAACTGATACTCAACTTCATGTTTGCTGTTGACATATTTCTGCATGGCCTCAGTTGACAAATTGCAATGCCTTTCCCCAATCTGTGTAGGTTAAAGGACTGCCAAAAGGCACTTTTTCTCGGCATTATAGGAATGTTGAATATATATATATATATATATATATATATATATATATATATATATATATATATATATATATATATATATATATATATATATATATATATATATATATATATATATATTCACCTATTACACAGAAAGCTAATTTGAAGGCAAATAATTTACTATTTGAAATTGAATAAAATACAATAAAGTATATCCTAAACTTACATTATACACTCTTACTGATCAAAAGTAACAACAAAAAATAATTAATTAGGAATTTCAAAACAGTAAAAGTGTAGAACAGAACCACCAAACATTACAACTATAAAAACTGATAAATTGACAGATTTTTCATTTTGTTTGGGCCTTCGCCAAAACGTTGACATCATTTCTCGTTCATTGTTGTCAGATCTAGAAAATGAAAAGAGGGTTTGCTGTTTCACACATGTGCTGGTGCTTGTCAGTTATGATAACCTGACAATAAAATTGGAAATGTTGGGTGTTGGTTGCGCTTATCATTGAAATTTTTTGAATATTCTTTGAAATATTTTAGCCAAATTACAAAATTCCTCTGCCATAAAATAATTGGGATATGACGATCAGAATACCAGGATTTTTCAGGATTAAAATAACAGAATTGGGATCCAGGATCCTGTACAATCACTGATATATATATATATATATATATATATATATATATATATATATATATATATATATATATATATATATATATATATATATATATATATATATATATATATATATATATATATATATATATATATATATATATATATATATATATATATATATATATATATATATATATATATATATATATATATATATATATTTATTATATTTTATAGAATTTAATCAGCTGGAAATTGAAAGTTTATAGTTATCATGTCATATTTGAAACAGTATTTAACTCTTCCAGATGAAACTGATTCATCATTAGGATTTAAGGTATGCCAAAGTTTTAAAAAGTTGATTTGAAAGTTTTAGTGTGCAGTACTACCAATTCTGGTAATTTAATATTTATATGTCTTAGAACTCCGTATTAACTGATTAATGGTATTTCCAAGTTTTTTATAAGTTTCTGTCTATATCACTTTCTCTTTCCTTGAATTTTTTACAGTATCTCTAATTATCTTTAATTATTTATGATATAGGGAATTGATTGATCATGTTATTTATTATTGGTATAATGGGAATTTTCATTGCGTAAATCCATTGTGTATTTTTTTAATATAAATATATATATATATATATATATATATATATATATATATATATATATATATATATATATATATATATATATATAATATATATATATATTAGTAAAATATTTTCAATAAATACATAACTATTTTTAACAAATTTGAAATTTGTTCTTGCAAATGTTTGTTACATTCTTATTGTATTTATTTTCTTAGGTTAAAAGTATCAACACAAAACTTGGGGCTCATCTATATAAAGGGAAACGGATTTGTGAATTAATTAATAATTCAAATAAAACATCTATCAACATCAAAGCAGAGTTTGGTGGTATTGTTTCAGAATTATTTCTCAAAATTGACAGCACAATTAATATAGGGTAAATATATATATATATATATATATATATATATATATATATATATATTATATAATATATATATATATATATATATATATATATATATATATATATATAAAGTATTTATTTATTTATTTATACAAAATATTTAAGCTGAATATGAGTACCAATACTTCATGTGGTCGATGCCATTAAGAATGTACCGTATTTAGTAGTATCAGTTGTTTGTTAAAGATGTCATAACTGAAAAACATTATAATTATTTGTGATACTTCACATTGCACCATTAACAAAAAAAAACAATTTTGAGGATGTCTATTGATATATTCATACCATATATATATATATATATATATATATATATATATATATATATATATATATATATATATATATATATATATATATATATATATATATATATATATATAATTTAGGGATGGAGTGAAGTATCGGTATCGGCATATTTTCAGATACTGTATCGGTATCGGCAAAATTTTTGGATAAGAGTAAAGCATCGGTATTGTATCGGTATCGGTAGTAGTATCGGCTTATTTTTAGGTATCGGTATTGGTAAAAATTTTGGTATCGCTCCATACCTAATATATATATATATATATATATATATCTATATATATATATATATATATATATATATATATATATATATATATATATATATATATATATATATATATATAATATATATATATATATATATCAGGGTTGGCATTGATTAAATCATATTGATTTAATCAGTTGATTAAATCATTTGATTTTTTTATGAAAAAATCATGATTTTTTTGATTTTTTTGATTTTTTTGATTTTTTTGATTTTTTTAAAAAATAATAAAAGTTATTTTTTTATTTTTTTTATTTTGTCATATTTTTTGATACATAATGATATAACAGATATATTAGTTCCTTCTTACTGTGTTAAAAAACTTTAAAGTAGTTTATATATTAGAAATATAACTTCCTTAATATTTGGTTCAAGATTTCATATAGGGTAATACAAGAATCTGATCTTCATTAATATAATTTATCCAATATAGAACTGTTAGAGTTTAGAATTCCTAATATATATTCAATCAAATCTTCAACAAAATTTTATTGAGCTTTAATCTAATGCAATTTGAGGTTATAGACAAAAGAGAAAACAGAAAAGACAATTCCTTTTAATTTTCAACCATTTAAATTTTTATACATTATAAGAAAACAATATTCCTCTATATAAATTATAAAAGAAAGAAAATTTAAGCACTTTTGATGCATAATCATTAATCCATAAATTAAATACATAACTTGCAAAATATATATATATATATATATATATATATATATATATATATATATATATATATATATATATATATATATATATATATATATATATATATATATATATATATATATATTTTGCAAGTTATGTATTTAATTTATGGATTAATGATTATGAATCAAAAGTGCTTAAATTTTCTTTCTTTTATAATTTATATAGAGGAATATTGTTTTCTTATAATGTTGTATAAAAATTTAAATGGTTGAAAATTAAAAGGAATTGTCTTTTCTGTTTTCTCTTTTGTCTATAACCTCAAATTGCATTAGATTAAAGCTCAATAAAATTTTGTTGAAGATTTGATTGAATATATATTAGGAATTCTAAACTCTAACAGTTCTATATTGGATAAATTATATTAATGAAGATCAGATTCTTGTATTACCCTATATGAAATCTTGAACCAAATATTAAGGAAGTTATATTTCTAATATATAAACTACTTTAAAGTTTTTTAACACAGTAAGAAGGAACTAATATATGTTATATCATTATGTATCAAAAAATATGACAAAATAAAAATAAAAAAAAAAAAAACTGTTTTATTATTTTTTAAAAAAATCAAAAAAATCAAAAGAATCAAAAAAATCAAAAAAATCATTGATTTTTTGATTTTTTTGATTTTTTTAAAAAAATCAAAAAAAATCACCAACCCTGATATATATAAGGGATGGAGTCAAGTATCAGTATTGGTATCAGCTAGTATCGGCAAAGTTTATGGTATCAGGTATCAGTATATAAATATTTTATAAGGATATCTGTAAAAAAATAACTGACTATTTCTGAAGAAAGAAAGATGCTCCTTGATTGAAGTTTGTCACATTTTAAAATTTTATTATTATTATTATTTGAGTAGAAATAAAAGTCACTTGTCACAAGATTGAGTGGGTATGAATACAGAGGGGATACTAATTATAATTACAACACCATATTATAATTACAACTATATTAAAAAACACCATGTTGGGCAAATCATGTTTAATGAACGTAGGTTGGGAAACGCACAGTTAAGATGTTAAGGAGAAATTACAGATACCCACCCATGGAAGTATACATGGTATGTTGCAACAAGGAGATCAGTCGAATTTACAATAATCGTAAGCTAGTGTAACCCCTATGACAGCTTAGTAACAGCTGTAAAATTATGATGCATTTTGGCAGGACTGTAGAATGCTTGGCATTGGTGAATACGGAGATATTTTCCCCATTAGTAATAGAACAAGCGAGCATAAGGTTTACGTATTACAGAATACTAGTATTGAATCAGTGACAATGGTACGTTATCTATACTGTCAACAGGCTGACAGGTTACTTACATATGGGTGAACGAACAGGAACGGTTGTGAAACAGCAAGATTGTATCGAGTCACGTTTTCTAATTGATGACAACCCCATCACACTACCTCAATCGTCATCCTTCTGAGGATACGTGAAAGCAGACGCCTGATACCGCAACACAGTTGACTCTGGACGACCTCGTGTTGTGTGTATATCTACAACGTAGGACGCTATTCTCTCGGACATTGCAAGCGATCGACGGGTCAATCCGGAACCCTTGTCTGTCTCCACGGTGGGTCTCATTGGACAATATTGAACGAACTCTGTAAAAGCCTACATCGCGTCATAAGGGGTCACATTTTGAAACCTACTATGATTGTGACTGGGATATTGAACTACCTTTGGTTATGCAATAAATAAATAGTAAACGGGTGTTTTTCAGTATGTTTTGTACCTACCTCAGCATCAGGGAGAGTGTGTGCTATATCTCCTAAACCGGGCATTTCCCGACCTTGGTTCATTAAACATTTTGGATCTTCTTCCCTGACAGAAGAAAGTGATGCTACCAAAAATTTTGTAGAATTAATAAACAGTAAATACTTTTTGTCACTTATTTGCTGTCACTTCTGTGAATCCATTTTTGCATCATCATCCTTTCACTGCCTTTAGTGTTTAAAGCTTTATATAAATTAATTGATAGGTTTTATAAGTATTTGAGAGCAGAAATATTTCTTTTTTTTAACATATGTAGTAGAAAAAAAAAAAATTTTTTTTTTTGACAATAATTTGGCATTTTTATTATTATTATTATTATTATTATTATTATTGTTGTTGTCGTCGTTATTAATTAATTAATTATTTTTATTGCTTTTAAAGAGATTCTTTAATTGAAGTTAAACCCTGTTTACATCCTACGATTCTTGGAAATATTTGCTGTGATTGTGGAGTTGTTCTTGAGAAAAATTCAAATATATCACAAGAAAATAAAAATGAAGGCCTGGTGTCAATGTTACATTCTATTCCTGACCTTAAAGTTTCCAAAGAGGTGAATATATATATATAATATATATATATATATATATATATATATATATATATATATATATATATATATATATATATATATATATATATATATAATATATATATATATATATATATATATATATATATATATATTATTATATATATATATATATATAGTCTTTGATGTTTTTTTCGAATTTATTTCCTCTTTTGTTTTTCAATACTTTCTGTGAAGCTTTAAAAAGTCTACAGCATCTTACAAATATTATAAATATATATATATATATTTATATATTTTTTCTTTTGGATTTATATAATATATATATATAATATATATATATATATATATATATATATATATATATATATATATATATATAATATATATATATATATATATATATATATATATCGAGGGCTTAATGTCAAACAACACTATCTAAAAAATACACACTGAGATAATATCTTGTAAATAATAGAGAAGTAAAGAGCAAGGTATATTAAACAGTTGTAATATTATATTTAGTAAAAACAGTGGTAAGTGGAGTTACAACTGTTTGAAAGGACATTATTTCTCAAAAAATAAATCGTTGTAGATAGAGTTGTTTGACATAAAGTCCTCGATATATATATATATATATATATATATATATATATATATATATATATATATATATATATATATATATATATATATATATATATATATATATATATATATATATATAATACTTAAAACAACTCAGAAAAGTTATTATGAAAGTAGAAAAACTTGAGCAGATCAGCTGAAATCCATGATGTAATATATTTTTTATGATTATTAAATTTTGTAAAGGTTTTGGCTTTGATCTTTCTTGAAAAACTTTATATAGCCACAGAAGAAGATCAATGAAGTTCCTAAAACTGTTTCAGGATAACTTTTATCTGGTTGGTAGTTTCAATGAGATAAATACGTTAACATAAATGGATGTTAAGAAATTAAATTAAAGAATATTTTCTCCCATTTATTTTTCATAATTTTCTTTTTTTTTTTTAGCAAATCTTTCATCTGTCTGTTTTTCTTGAAAGTTAATCAACCATCTATTATAAATTAATATTTTCTGCAGTATAATTTAAATATTGAAATAATATTAGGGCACTATAAAATTTTGAAATGTAAATGAATTTATAGCCAACTACTACAAAGGAGAGAGAGAGAGAGAGAGAGAGAGAGAGAGAGAGAAGAGACTGTGCATGTTTGTTTTTTTTTTTTTTTTTTTTTTTTTCAAGTTACTCATGGTTACAGCTTAATTCATATATGTGTATGTGCTTAAGTTTCCTTTTGGAAGAAGAAATGTGTTGTATATGTATATTAAGAGTTGAAGTAATTCTGAGTTACTTTTTCAAAGATTAGAGGTAGATGAGAAGGGTTCTAGTGCATAAATTGTGTAGAATGGCTTACGTGAGGATATTAAGTAACCCTAATAATTGCAGGAAATAGCTATGGAGGACCTAAGAGGAAAATGAGACAAAATACTGTAGGAGTGTAGGATTATCAGGATTTTTGGGGAAGGTGGGAAATACGAGGTCAGAATGAAAAGCTGAGGTTTAAAATTCATATCAAAGTTTAGTAATTAATGGCTGAAAAGGGTAAGGCATACTACTGAATTTTGTATAAAATATCATGACAGGATAGGGGGGCTTCAGGAGAAGAAAAACAAAGCAAGAAATTGTTTCATTGAGAAGAAAGACTCTATAAAAATTAAAAGTAAGAACTTATCAAATATTATGTGAAAGGACAAGACTAAAGGATTGCAAGTGTAGGTGAATAATTACATAGTTAAAAATTACATAAAGTTTGGGAATTTGAAGATTATTAAAAAATATAGGGATAGAAACTTCAAGTAATAAAAATCAAAGCCATAGTTTGTTCAAATTAATTCTAGGAGTAATTCCTTATTTGGATTGAAGATTTCAAATGACATTGAAATGAATATGCAGAAATATATTACACTGAAGTATTTCTGAAAATTTAAAAATACCTCATGTTGAAATCATGAATTTGTTTTGCACTCGTAAACTTATTTTTGAATTTACTTTTTTCAGGAAGCCACAAGGGTTGGAAATGAAGACATTAAGCACTTATTGGATAAACGAAAATTAGTTCTTCTAGTTGATTTAGATCAAACATTAATACATACAACAAATGATAATATTCCTCCAAAATTGAAGGTATATATATATATATATATATATATATATATATATATATTATATATATATATATATATATATATATATATATATTATATATATATATTAATTAAAGTAGACTACCACTCATTTCACTTATAGTTTTATATGTATTGTAGAGTGCAAATTGACCAAATACTCATTTTTATACCATTAGTAAAATTATCTCTTATTGATGCTGTGTGAGTGACTTATATGTAGTTTATAAGGAAAGATATCCTGTAAAAAAGTTTTTTAGGATTTAATTAATATATTCATATAAATATCAAATAATTTACTTTCATTTTGAATTTTCTTAGCAATTGGTATTGTTCAAATTCCAAAACAAGATTTTAGAGTCAAGTCCATTTCAAAGATTTTTTGGAAATAATTAATATCACTTGTGTAACATGAGTTTTTTTTTTTTTTTTTTTTTTTTGGTGTATGTGCATTTCAGTAGTGAATATTGAAATGGAAATATTTAATCATGTTGAAAACTCCAATAAAACTGCAGAAAACCTCTTACAGTTAACTGACAATTTTAAGTCTGTCCAAGCAGCTGGGCAATGATTTCTTTCTCACCTATTTGTATGCTAACTTCAGAAGATAAACTTTATACCCTAAGCATACAAAAATGTCTTCAACCATTTTATAGGCAGTCTAGGTTCTATATATATATATATATATATATATATATATATATATATATATATATATATATATATATATATATATATATATATATATATATATATATATATATTATTTTTTTTTTATTTATTTATTTTTTTTTTTTCAAAATTACAGGATGTTTTTCATTTTCAATTGATACCAAATGGACACTGGTATCACACACGTATACGACCATATACGAATAGTTTTTTAAATAACATTTCAAAATTATATGAACTTCATATTTGTACTTTTGGAGTGCGAGAATATGCCCACTGCATCGCTTCTTTTTTAGATACAGATCGCAAATTATTTGGTGACAGAATTTTATCTCGAAATGAATGCTTAGATCCTATGTCGAAAAAGGCTAATCTGAGGTATATATATATATATATATATATATATATATATATATATATATATATATATATATATATATATATATATATATATATATATATATATATATATATATATATATATATATATATATATATATATATATATGGACCGACCGGGGTTGGAATTTGGCCGGGGCCGGGGCCGGGGTTTCCTAAAATTTGTAAAGAGGTCAAAAGCACTGAAATTTAAGGTTAAGAAAATTAGATAAAAGGTTTATTTAATTGTAAGGAAGGAGTAGAATAGCCAACATTCACTTAAATTAATGATTATATGCATTTTCTACAAAAGAAAATCAAAAACTTAGTTTTGTATAGTTAAAGTTTAAAAAAAGTACAAAAATTAAAAAAAAAAAATATTCTAATTCATAATAGTGATTCAACAGGTTTACTTAAGTAAGACCCTAAGGTAAAGTTTGAAAAAATGTAAGATATAAAATTGTCAATTTAACCTGTATTTATACATATCATTGTTATTTTATTGCCATGTATCAAACTTGTATCATTTAGCTGCATTATTTAAAAATTATTATTTTCAGTCAATATGGCTAAAAGATCAGCTTCTGCAGTATTTGAATTCTTTACAATGTTTCAGGATAGGCTCGAAATAGCTAAATATTAACATCTGCAGTCAGAAAATTAGAAGAGAACCTCCGGGTGCTACAAGTAAAAAAATTTCAACCAAATCTTTTTGGAGTATCTAAAATCAAAACACAAAGATGAACATTCACTAGCAGAAAAGGAGCGGTCAAAAGAAACAGAAAAGAAAAAAAACTTAATTTTCTTATATTTTGTTTGAAATTTTTTTTTAATTATTTGACTGATTGAGCTGAAATTTTCAAAGTATGTGAATTTTTTCACGAAGTTCTGAGTTGATTTCGAGCATTTTTTTGAGTCTATAACGGTTTGAAACTTATTTGGACCCAAAGTTGAAAAAAATGAATAACTGGATCAAACCACTGGTCCACATGAGCTGAAAATTTAGCTGAATACCTTTGCCCCAATTTCTTGCATTGGTGGGAATAGGTTTTTGATATCACGTCTAGAAAAAAGTTAAATAAGCACTTGAAAAATTTTTTGCAAAAAATCGTACCCTTCTGGAGGAAAATTTTTTTTATAAAAAACGCTACCTACTATTTTTTTTATTTGTGAATATTGTTTAGAAGAGGGCAGGGCAACAATATTTATTTAGTGCATATTTAAATGCTCTTTGTTTGAAGCGAGATATAGCCTCTCAAACTTTGGGAATTTTTAGAAATTTGGCCAAAAAGTGGACCTTTTTGAAGGCTTTATCTCAAAACCAACGAATGTCATCGAATAAAGTACATAGAGGAATTTGTAGCCACACCCCTCCTCTATACACACCAAAAATAGGAAATGTCATAGTTGTATTTTTTTTTTTTAAATTTTGTCTGAAAAGGTGGATTTTTTTAGTTCAAAAAATTTTTTTTTTCTTTAGTTGGTCAGTTTTTGGCTTATAACATTTTTCCTATAACTCTGGGAACAAAAGTCTATTAGAGACTTTTGTATCCCATTTAATTTTGAATAAATAGTCCAATTTTCAGCTCATTCTAAAAAGTGGTTTGGCACCGCCATTCAATTAAAAAAGGGTAAAATTTCAACAACAAAAAAAAAACTTTTAACCGTAATAGACTCGGAAAAACGCTAGAAATGGACTTTTCTTACCGGTAAAAAATCTATATAACTGAAAGTTTCAGCAGAATCGGCTGAAAATTTAAAAAAAATAAATTTTAAGTATAATTTGCCATTTTAACCCCGGCCGGCAACCCCGGTTTTCCCTGATTTTTGGCCGGGGCCCCGGTCGGTTCATATATATATATATATATATATATATATATATATATATATATATATATATATATATATATATATATATATATATATATATATATATATATATATATATTATATATATATTTAATAATCAAAAGAGGCAGAATGATGAATTTTAATATAATATAATATATATAATTAATTAAATAAATATAATTAAATATAATTACAATAAGAATTTTGTAAAAGCTTAAGTGATGATAAAAGGGTTGAAAAAATAACCTTATTAAATATAAACATGAGTAATGCAGCTTTGCTTATGAAGTAGCTGGTTTTTCCTCAAAACTTAAAACTTTTTAAATTTCAAATGAAAATATGCCAATTAGTTATCACCATCGTTCACGGGCAGAGTAATATTCGAAGAGTGTGGCTCGTACTCAGTTTATTCAAATTTGGATGGGGAAACCCTGCTTCGGCTCAGCCAAATCAATGATATTCTTAACCACCGGTAGACGTGGTTTCGAATCCTTAATGGGTTGTCTTTTTCTGTGCTTGGAACAATTTTTAGAGAGAGTATAATATTTGTAAGTTGGAATAAGCTACCGAAAATCTACAAACTACATTTTTGTGTCCATTCAGGTAACTAGATCTGAGGTCCCAACCTCGATTTGTATACTTTGCAGTACACACACGAGAGCGAGGTGCTAACCTCGATCCTTAAGCCAAGGAAAACTAACAACCCACTTTAAAGTATTTTTATTATAAAATGCTTAATGATAAATAAAAAAAAAATATTCATATTGCATGTTTGGTAAACGTTATAACTATTAAGCATTCGTAATTCTAAGTTAGCAGAAAGTTATGATGATAACCAAAGAGTAAAATAAATTTTAGAAACATTTGGCGACATATTGTGCTAGTTTCACTTCAAAAGCACCAGCTTCTCAAAGTTACATCCAGCTGTTAATGTTAGTCTTGCTCTTTTGGACCTCAAGATGTCCTTGAGAGAGAGAGAGATTGTATTTTTGTATTTTTTTGGCCAAAATTTGATGTCTATTGACTTTCTGCTTGAAACTGGTACTTCTGCCACTGGCCGTCCACCCAGTGAAGTTATTCTCTAGAATCTAGATCAGTGGTTCTCAATCTTTTGCAAAAGATGCCTTTTTATACTATTATTTGAGATCACGCCTCCCTTCACACGTCTATATTTACCTTATATATATATATATATATATATATATATATATATATATATATATATATATATATATATATATATATATATATATATATATATATATATATATATATATATATATATATATATATATATTTATTATTATTATTATTATTATTATTATTATTATTATTATTATTATTATTACTACAATGAAATGGGCTGTTTTCAGGTTGGAAAGCGATTGCAGGAAATTATATCATTAGCTCCAAATTTGTTCTTTTTTTTTTTTTGTTGTTGTTGTTGTTGTTGTTGTTGTTTCACAGTTTAGCACGCTTCCTCTGAAATTTTCTCATGCCTTCCCAGTGGAGGCGCGCCCCCTAGATTGAGAATACTTACTCTAGATATATTAGTACAGAACTCAAAAGAACATTCTTTTTAAATAGCAAATATATAAGGAGAGGGATGTGTGAAGAAACAGTAAAGTAGTTGAATAGAGATTGGAGAAAGTCAGTAAGAGTGAGAAAATTGAAAAGGAAAAACCCTCTGTAGATGGGGTGAGACACCTGTCCAGTACAAGTAACTGGAGTGATGTGAAGAATTTCTGTAGGTGCCTGAGAACTCCGAACCTCATTAAAAGTTGTTTAATGATAGTAACAGGGCAGTCCTTTAAAGAGAGATCAAAATAAAAGGAAACACCAAGAATATAAAAACCAACAGGTTTGAGTTTTCTGTTTTCAAAGATGATATACTTGTGTGAAAAGTTACATTAAGTGGATAAACCATAGAATTGAATTTTTTGAGACGTTAAAGATAACCAAGTTTTACCTTGCTACAATATGATATTTGAGAGAGATTAAGAGGCCAACTCCGTTTGTTCTGAAAGTTACTTTATGAAATGAGAAATATAATGTAAGGTTGAGTCCTGAAGTTAGAGATAAAAAATAATGTACAGTAGATTGTGGATAGAAGATGGAACAAAACATTGAGGTATAACACTATAATTAATTTAAAGAATGAACTCTGACTACCTATAATAATTATTCCATAGCTACTTGGAAAGATATTGGAAATAAATTGATATTTAAAGAAGGAAGTTTGAAAATCATATATATATATATATATATATATATATATATATATATATATATATATATATATATATATATATATATATATATATATATATATATATATATATATATATATATATATATATATATATATATATATATATATATATATAATTTCAGCTCTCTTTTTCCTTGTGGAGACAACCTAGTTTGCATTATTGATGATCGATCAGATGTTTGGAATTTCGCTCCCAATGTTGTTCAAGTGATGCCATACCACTTTTTCCAGCACACAGGTGATATAAATGCACCACCTGGCTTACAGAAAAAAGAAAATGACAACTCAAGTAGGGGATACGATTTTTCGAATTTGAGTGAGTATTATTATTATTATTATTATTATTATTATTATTATTATTATTTTAATATTAGCATTACAGTTATCACCGCCACTTACAGTAAAAGCCCTATTCTAGGAGAGCAGCTTTTAACAATGGGAAATTTGAGATATGTTTTTCCTGATTACACACATTATTTAGCTGTGCTATGCTATGCTATGATCTTCTGTGTTAGGATCGATTAGAGAATGTGAATTTTGTGTTGAAAAAATAGTGGAATGTTTTAATTGTTTCATAACTTTTTATTTTATTATTATAATATTAGAAAATATTAATTATATTATACCATATGCCAGAAACTTAAGCGAGAGAAAACTGATTTGACCCACTGAGCTACTGTAAACTCCATATATATATATATATATATATATATATATATATATATATATATATATATATATATATATATATATATATATATATATATATATATATATATATATATATATATATATATATATATATATATAGAGAGAGAGAGAGAGAGAGAGAGAGAGAAAATGAATGGACAAAAATATGAATATCATATTAAATATTACACATTTTTTGTGTTAGCAACACTTCGCAGGTATGTATGATGCATCTCATATTGATTGAGATATTTACATGTTAAGTCTTCTGAATTAAATTTCAGTGTATTACATGCACCAGTTTATGCGATGGTTAAAACCGGTGGATGGTGAAATGTATAACCTGTCAAAATAATATATATATTATATACCACACAATTGCTATATGTAATTTCAGTGTTTGAAAACAATTTTGTTTTCAGATTGGTTAGCTAATTACAACTTATTTTAAGACGACATTCTCTAATCGTAACCCAATCCAAGTATAATTCCTGAACCATATATTTCTGAACAAATGTGTATGGGATAAGTTTTCTTTGTGTGAGCATAGGAAGTACACCCCTTCAGTTTGTACAAGTATTCTGGAACACCATATATATATATATATATATATATATATATATATATATATATATATATATATATATATATATATATATATATATATATATATATATATATATATATATATATATATATATATATATATATATAGTGGGCTTACAAGGAAAAGGTATTGTCCAAAAAAGTGGTTTCCAGATAAATTAATTTTAAAGTTTGAATGCCTATGAAAAATCAGGACTTAAGGATTTATTACAATTTCATTGTTAAGGAACTATAAGGGGAAGGGTTTAATTCGTTTTCCCTGTGCATAGAGCACAATTTGTTGTACTTACTATTATTAATATTTTTTTTTTATTATTATTTATTTTTTTATAACTTTTTTTTTTTTTTTTTTTTTTTATTTTATTTTTATATTATATATAATATATATATATATATATATATATATATATATATATATATATATATATATATATATATATATATATATATATATATATATATATATTATAGAAGACTTTAGCCCAAATAAAGACAAAGAAAAATATTCAGAAGAAGAAGAAGATAAAGAGCAAAAAGATACTGTATCTGATGAAAATGAAGGTAAAACATCTGAAAAAGTTGAATCTGATTTGCATTTAGAGGAGAAAGAAAAAAGCAGTAGTGAAAAATGTAATGCTGAAGACATGGGTACAAATATAAAATCTGATTTGCATTTAGAGGAGGAAGAAAAAAGCAGAAGTGAAAAATGTAATGCTGAAGACATGGGTACAAATATAAAATCTGATTTGCATTTAGAGGAGGAAGAAAAAAGCAAAAGCGAAAAATGTAATGCTGAAAACATGGGTACAGACATCAAAGAACTACAGGAAGCATCTGAATTTGAAAAAGGAACAGAAACTGATGACCCAGATGACATAACAGCCATCAAAACCGACGTTGTACCTAAAGAAACAAAGGAAAACAATGACCCATGTGATAAAGAAACTATCCAAAATGACTCGTGTCATAAAGAAACAAATAAATATGATGACCCAGAAGACTCTGCAGCTGTTAAAAATACAGATTCTGATACGCTAGATGTTGATGATGACGATGACTATTTATTATACTTAGAAGATATTTTGAAGAGATTGCATGCAATTTTTTATAAAGATTATGACCAAAAATTGAAAATGAATAAAGAAGAACTACCAGATCTTAAAGAAATTGTACCTGATTCTAGGAAAAAGGTTCTTAGTGGCTGTCACCTTGTTTTATCCTGCGTTGTTCCACAAAATACCGCTTTGATAGACTCTAAAGTTTATCACATAGCTACAAGTTTGGGAGCCACAGTTTCTTCAAAAATAATTGCTAAAGCCAAAGGAAAAGATCACCCTGATCTCAATTATACTACTCATGTTGTCGCTGCTAATCAGCATACAGAAAAAGTTCATCAGGCAAAACGATTAAAAAATATAAAAGTAAGTAATCCTTCAATTTCTTTACCATAAGCAAGTAAATTCGTAGTAACATATATTGCCTAGTTAGGGTATATATATATATATATATATATATATATATATATATATATATATATATATATATATATATATATATATATATATATATATATATATATATATATATATATATATATATATATATATATATATATATATATATATATATATAGCGCATTGCATATATTTCTTATTTTTTCTCTATTTGATGGCCTTAACACATTATTTTTGGTAATATTCTGTTCTAGATTTATTAATTTTCTTTCTATTTCCTGTGTTGATTGACATTCGGGTGTCCTATTCATTCATCGTTTATTTTATTTGTGATAAGATATTCTTATTTTGTAATTAATCTTAGTTCATTGATTTACTAGATTGTCACCCCTAACTGGCTATGGTGCTGTGCTGAACGATGGGAACACGTAGATGAAAGGTTATTTGAATTGACGGATGAAGTAGAGAAAACAGTTATCAGAAATCCCCCCATGCATTGTTTTGTCAATGCCAACAAACCCAGAGAAAACGTTTTGAAAGACAAACCTGGTATTTTTTATTATTATTATTATTATTATTATTATTATTATAATAATTACTGGATTCCACATTTTATATATTTTATATATATATATATATATATATATATATATATATATATATATATATATATATATATATATATATATATATATATATATATATATATATATATATATAAATATATATATACACCAGTTTATCACAAACCAGCAGTAAATGTCGAAAAAAAAAGAAGAAGAAGAAAATGTCTTTAGATCCCTGAATCCTCTTGCTTTTATGTCCGACGATGAAACAAAAAGCATGGAAAATGAGGTTGATGATATTCTTTCGGAAGAAGGGGACGAAAGTCAAGATCACAATGTACAAGGTATTTATTTATTTGTTTTTATTTTTTTTATTTTTATTTTCTTTCTCCTTATACTCCAAGAAAATATTTCTTTGGTTCCTCCTTTGCTATTTTTTTTTTTTTTTATTTATTTATTTAATAATGAAATAGATTTTAGATTTATAAAGTTTGAGTAAGTTTTATATTTAGATTTTGCTTGTATATCTAAGATCTTAAAGTTTTAAAAATGGATTGTGTGTTGTTTTAAATGTTTAACATTCTTGCAATTCAAAATTTTGATGTTTAAGTGATAAAATTTTTAAATATTATTTTAAGAACTTGGACAAATGAACTATCTAATCTGTGTATAATTAAATCAAAAAGATTAACAAGAAAGATTAAAAATAAACGATGTCTAATGAAAAAAGTTCAATCTTAAATAAATATAAATAATTCCAAATGTAGCCATAAAAGACAATACTTTCTCAGTATGTGAGACATACACTCAGTTTCCCTGTAAGCATCAACGAATATCC
>SEYY01019269.1:75000-82500 GCA_009176605.1 Armadillidium nasatum | reverse complement strand
TTAAAAAAGTACAAATATTTGAATTTTTTTCTGATTCACAATAGTTATTCTATAAACAGGTTTATCCAGGTAAGACCCTAAGGTAAAGCTTAAAAAAATGTAATATATAAAATTATCAATATAACCTGTATTTATATATTTTATTAATATGGATCAAACTTGTATCATTTATATTCATTATTTCAAAATTATTATTTTATTTATACTTTCAGTCATTATGGCTAAAAGATCAGATTCAGCAGCATGGAAGTACTTTACAATGTTTCAGAATAGGCTCAAAATAGTGAAATGTAACATCTGCAATCAGGAAATTAGAAGAGGATCTTTGGGTGCCCAGACTCCAGAGTAAAAATCTTTCAACCAAATCCTTATGGGGGCATCTAAAATCAAAACACAAAGATGGACATTCACTAGCAGAAAAGGAACGGTTAAATTAAACAGAAAAGGAAAAGAAAATATTGAAAAAAAAAACAAGAAAAAAAAATCTTAATTTTCTAATATTTTGTTTGAAAAATATTTTTTAATATTTGACTGATTGAGATGAAATTTTCAGGGTATATTTATTTTTTCCCGAAGTTCTAAGTTGATTTCGAGCGTTTTTCTGAGTCTATAACGGTTTGAAAGTTATTTGGACCCAAATTTGAAAAAAATGAATAGCCTGGTCAAACATGAGCTGAAAATTAACTGAAAAATCTTAGCCCCAATTTCTGCATTAGTGGGAACAGATTTTAATATCATGTCTAGAAAAAAAGTTATATGCCCTTGAAAAAATTTTGCAAAAATCGTACCCTTCCGGAGAAAATTTTTTTTTAAAAAACGCTGCCTACTAATTTTTTATTTTTGGATATTGTTTAGAAGAGGGACAGAGCTATAACTTTTATTTAGTGCATTATTAATGCTATTTGTTTAAAGCGAGATAAAGCCTCTTAAACTTTGGGAATTTTTGAAATTTGGTCAAAAATGGATCTTTTTTGAGAGGCTATATCTCGAAACCAACGAATCGCATCGAATAACACATATATAGGAATTTGCAGCCCCATCCTTTTTCTATACACCCACCAAAAATAAAAAATGTTATAGTTGTAGTTTTTTAAAAAATATTTTGTCCGAAAAAGTGGATTTAAAAAAAAAACAAAAAAAATTTTTTTTTTCAAGAGTTGGTCAGTTTTGGGCTTTTAACATTTTTTCTATAACTCTGGGAACAAAGGTCTGTTAGAAACTTTTGTAGCCCATAGAATTCTGAATGTAAAATCAAAATTTCAGGTCATTCAAAAAAGTGGTTTGGCCCCACCTTCAATTTCAAAAGGGTCAAATTTCCAAGAAACTTTTTAACCGTTATAGACTCAGAAAAACGCTAGAATAGCCTTTTTTTACCGGGGATAAAGTTATATACACTGAAAATTTCAGGAGAATCGGCTAAAAATTAAAAAAAAAGAAAATTTGAAACTGGACAGTCCCCTTAATAAGTATAATTTGCCATTTTGACCCAGGCAGACAAACCAAGATTTTCCAGGATTTTTAGCCGGGGCCGGGGCCGGGGGCAGGGGTAGTAAAAATAGCCGGGGTTTGTCGGGGCCATGGTCGGTCCATATATATATATATATATATATATATATATATATATATATATATATATATATATATATATATATATATATATATATATATATATATATATATATATATATATATATATATATATATATATATATATATATATATATATATATATATATATATCAGGGTGGTTAAATTGTATGGGCGATGTTGAATGTGAACCACACCTAAACGTCAAGTTTTTTACTGCATTTCATTTGACTTTTTCAATTTCAGACTTACTCAATTTGAACCATGGAAAGATACACAATGGAGCAACGTGTTAAAGTTATTCAGGCTTATTATGAAAATGGGCGTTCAAATCAAAATGCATATCGTGCACTTCGTGATTTTTTTGGTCAATTTAATCGTCCAAATGTGCGTACAATCGGAAAAATCGTGAAAAAATTTGAGCAAACCGGGTCTGTAGGAGATTTGAAAAGACCAGTGCATGCTCGTACAGCTCGTACTGCAGAAAATATTGCTGCTGTTCGCGATAGTGTGGCTGAGGAGCCATCCATTTCAACTCGTCGTCGTGCCCAACAATTGCACCTCTCACGCTCGTCGTTGATGAACATTATGCATAAAGACTTGCATTTAAACGCTTACAAGGTGCAATTGACTCAAAAACTAAAGCCTCTTGACCATACAAAACGTCGTCAATGGTCAGAATGGTGGCAAGTAATGTAAACAGTGGATGATCAATTTTCGAGGAAAATCATCTTCAGTGATGAGGCACATTTTCACCTCAGTGGATTCGTCAATAAGCAGAATTGCCGCATTTGGGCGAATGCTAATCCAAGAGTGATTGTCGAAAAACCAATGCACCCACAAAGAGTGACTGTTTGGTGTGGTTTATGGGCTGGTGGCATCATCGGGCCGTATTTTTTCCAAAATGAGGCCGGTCAGGCAGTTACTGTGAATGGTGTTCGCTATCGTGAGATGATAACGAACTTTTTATGGCACGAATTGGAAGGTATGGATGTGGACGATATGTGGTTTCAACAGGACGGTGCCACTTGCCACACAGCTAACGAAACAATGGCTATTTTGCGCGACAAATTCAATGGCCGTGTTATCTCACGTGGTGGCGATGTCAATTGGCCGCCAAGATCATGTGATTTGACACCGTTGGACTTCTTTCTTTGGGGTTATTTGAAAGAAAAGGTGTACGTCGATAAGCCAGCAACAATTCAAGAGCTAAAGGATGAGATAATTCGGCACATTAACGGCATAGAAACCCAATTATGCCTCAGCGTCATCGAAAATTTGGACCATCGGATGGAGGTGTGCCGCCGAGGTCGCGGCGGCCATTTGGCCGATATTTTGTTCCATACATAATTGAACCATACCATATTATCATAATAAAAAGAAATGACAATAAATTCCTAAGTAATTTGTGTTTTATTCAAAATCAACATCGGCCCTTAAAATTTAACCACCCTATATATATATATATATATATATATATATATATATATATATTATATATATATATATATATATATATATATATATATATATATATATATATATATATATATATATATATATATATATATATATATATATATATATATATATATATATATGATTGTGAAGGTGATCCCCTTCCCCCTCCCACGAACGATGTAAGAATCCTTGAGCATATGGGACATGCCGTTGCACTCCCTGCCTAATATTTCTTCCCTCTTTTACGGCATCACTTAAGTAGTTTTTATAACGAAGGAGAATATTGGACTGTGGGAGAATAAAACGCATAGTTCGAGTGCAGTTTATTAACTGATTGTAAAATTAATTATTTAATTAGCTATTATATTAACTTATTCTAACCTTTATACATGTGAAGCTCATTATCTAGATATATACATACGAACTAATAATTATATCACAACTTACACAGAGGCACCTTCTTCCCCTGCTTACCCTCGATATACACTGTGAGACCTTTCAGACACATTCAGGCTTTTCTCTTCCCCCTCTTTTCACACATTTCGTATTGTAAGCATTATTTACTTACAAGTTCATTCTTTATCAATTCTTATGAAAGAGAGATAGATCTTGAAGATTCAAGGGTTGGTTGCATTAAAAGAATATTACTAGTCTACTCCTCACACGTCTTCGTCTGGGAGTTAGTAAATATTGTAATGGAGTTGGTGTCGCTATGAAACGGCCGACTTGCTCTCATACACTACCTTCTTTCTTAGTTAGCATTTAATATCTCTAAAATTTGCAGTCTTTACACTACCTCACTTTTCCTAAACATCGGTTCTTGTTGTTAACTGAAACTAAGATGTCTGAGCACTCCGACAACAAACGCTATTTTCTCTTTCTGAATCTATTCAAGATTTGGTGTTGTTCCTTTGTGTTGAAACTCGTCTGCTCAGTTGTTACTAATTATGAGTTTTCTAGATTTTTTCTTCAACTAGTACTACGGGTGTCTTGCCAAACTACGATTAATTTCACATGTTCAATTTATATTTCTCCTTAACCTACTAGCTGTCCTAAATTCTCTGATTACATAACCTCCAAAATATATCATATCCTTTCGTTTTCTCATTTTCCCTATATCAGTAATTTCTATAATCAAAATTGCAAATGAGTTTTTGAAATTTACTAGGCTTGAAATTTTTTTTTTTTTTTTTTTTTTTTTTTTTTTTTTTACAGAACGCCACCGCTTACGGGCAGAGCCCTTTTCAAGGAGGGGGCACACACACATGGAGAAGATTCATTTAAACATACACACCTAACGCACAGCCCTCAGGTGGGCGCAGACGGAAGCCTTGAAGAGTGGAAGATTAAATACAGGAGGAAAAATAGATGATGGTAGAGAGTTCCACAGAACAGAGGTGGCTGGAAAGAAAGAGGTACCACAAAGGGCTAGCCTGGGATTTCCTACGTCCACGCAAAATTGGTGAGAAAGCCGGGCACCCCTTGTGCAATGAGGACGACGCAATGGTGGAGGAATGCGAGAGGCCAATTCCCTCGAGCACCTGCCATTGTAGTACCTGTAGAAAAGAGATAGCGCGCCAACGTCACGTCGCAGAGACAGAGGGTCAAGAGAGTTTGAAAGTAGGGGACAGTTAATTAATCTTTTAGCTTTTAACTCAACTCTATCCAGAAGAGAGGAGGAGCCGGAGCCCCCCCCCCCTAAATGTGAGAACAGTACTCCATACAAGGGCGAATAAGACCCTTATATATTTAGAATAACTGTTCAGAAGGAAAAAATTCTAGCAATCTGAACAGAACTCCCAGTTTCTTAGAGGCCGCTTTAGCAACCCTTGTGATATGTGGTTTCCAAGATAGTTTGTTGTTTATGTTTTAGACCAAGGATGTTAATGTTATTTACAGGTGAGACGGGATAGCCATCGAAGAGGATAGGAAAGTTAGGAGGTGTTTTTGAGAGGGAGATGTGAAGAAGTTGAGTTTTTAAAGAGTTGAATTTCACAAGGTTGCTATGACCCCAACGGGAAATCCCATCCAGATATGTAAGAATAGAATCGGAAAGTTGAAGACGAGAAGCAACTCTAGAAGCAAAAGAGGGAGCAGATTTGAAATGAGTAGAAGAATGTAGAGTTGAATCATCAGCATAAGAGTGAACAGAGTTAGAAGTACAGTGGAGAAGATCGTTAATGAAAAGTAAGAATAAGGTTGGAGATGAAACAAAACCCTGAGGAACACCACAGTTGACAGAAAAGGAGGAAGAGGTCGCTCCATCTACAACTGCCGGAATGGAACGATCTGAGAGAAAACTAGACAATAGTAAGCAAAGAGAAGGAGGAAACCCAAAGGAGGGGAGCTTGGAGAGCAGTGACGCATGCCACACCCGGTCAAAAGCCTTTGATATGTCAAGCGCCACCACACAAGACTCCCCGAAGTCCCTAAGGGCAGAAGACCATAGATCAGTAAGATAGGAAAGTATTTCACCAGTTGACCTCGAGCGTCGAAAGCCCACCTTTTCTCAATACATAACGATCTTGAGCAGACGGCGTAGCTCTTTTTAAATATTACTGATCGTCGTGATGATAAACTCAACATGAAAGACCTTTCGCAATTCCATCGCTTCTAATTGTACTATTAAACTCTCTCCTCCTCTATAGGTACTATCCGAAACTTTCTAATTCCTTTATCCTGATATCTCTTCAAGTATTCTAAAGGAACGCCAATTGCTTTCAGGAAAGAAACGTTTGGGAATTTTTGTGTTGCTAAGTGGTTTGATTTATTGCAATGCTACTGTATTTTTCCCTTCATTGTTTGTTTCAGAACACATAACTGAAGTGAGTCTCTCTGACTTGGAAAAGTATGTTCCACTTTCATTCCCTTCACCCAAAATTCTTAACTCATTTAACACTTCTTGTTCTCGTGTTATCTGAAGAAAAAACGTTTGACTTCCACACATAATCTTCGTCTTCATATTATAGAAACTAATGCTACATATATTTCATTCTAGAATCAGGCAAAATTTATTCTCTGAACAGTTCTAATATTTGGATATATATATATATATATATATATATATATATATATATATATATATATATATATATATATATATATATATATATATATATATATATATATATATATATATATATATATATATATATATATATATATATATATATATATATATATATATATATATATATATATAATATATATATATATATATATATATATATATATATATATATATATATATATATATATATATATATATATATAATATATATATATATATATATATATATATATATATATATATATATATATATATATATATATATATATATACTGAATTCTAATTATCGTTATCGGTTTAATCACATATTAAGAAGTCAAAATAAATGAATTTGGAAAGATAGTCTTTTTACACTATTTTTATCTTTTAATTAAAATATAAAATGGTATGGGAATATCCTATATTATATATATATATATATAAATATATATATATATATATATATATATATATATATATATATATATATATATATATATATATATAATATATATATATATATATATATATATATATATATATATATTATCACCTCTGGTGGCCAAAGGTCAGGCAGGGGCTTACTAATTTTACCATAGTTGGGGAAACATCTGAAATCAGGTCAAGTTAAAGGTCAATATCTCCAGATACTCGGCCTTTGAAAGTGTGTTAGTCAAAGGAAATTGGGAAAACAGATAAAGGAAGTGTCTTATAGACTTTACAAGTTGAGTACATGTAAGATTGAGCATAGCGGTTATATATGGGGTCAAAGAGTTGGGCAGAGAAATGATGAGAATGTGTAGGAAGGAATTTCGCACGAGCCTTTCTCAATAGAAGAGTTATGTGACGGAAGAGTTCAGGAGAGCAGTGTTCGTTGTAATGGCGAAAGTATTATCAAAAATTGCCCTAACAAATCGTTGGGACAAGTGGTAAAAATATCACAGTAAAATTTTCAATAGGGAAAAGATATGTTAATCATAAGAAAGTCGCTTCGCCGATTTATTTCTAATAAGAAAATAACTGAAATTTTTATTTTATTTTTTTTGATATTTTTGCAGTGTAGTTATATTTATATAATGTGAATGAGTAAACTTTAATATTGAAACTAAATCACGCTTGATTTATATTTCCTTAAGTTGCTTATACATAATGCTCAATCTTGCAAGTTTTTTAACAGTTTCCACCTCTGTCTAATTTTTCAATTGGTAAATGCAATGGTTTTATAAGTGCAAAGAAATCTTGCTTTTGTTAATAGTGACATAAGAACTTTTTTCAGTCTTTGAATTCATAATCCCCAATTCACATTTTAATTATTATTTAGTGTGATAATTTTTCCCAATATTTTGTATTGCAATTAATTTTAGTTAAAGAATATATACATGCCTATTTATAGGCATGCATTA
>SEYY01019269.1:50000-52500 GCA_009176605.1 Armadillidium nasatum | reverse complement strand
TATAATGAAAACGTTGTGTGCAGTGGAAGCAGGGCCAATTATTAGTGATAATTAGTAGCAAGAGTTTTTTAAGCATAATATCTTTTTTTTTTTTTTTTTTTTTATTTATTTGGTCAAACAAAACATTAAAAGAAAAAGAGGAAAAAAAAAAATAAAATAAAAAAAAAGGCAAGGTTAGAATTCCGGAGTGGAATTCCATTGTAGAAACCGGAAGACCGGTGGAATATTTCCTTGAACCAGTCCTGAGAGTAAGACGAACCGGTTTTCAAAGGATGTGGGAGAACCCCCCTCACCCCCCCTCCACCCAACCACTTCTCTAAAATTTGAAATCATTTCTCCATGCAAGCAGAATATTTACGAACAATAAGAATTAAATAAGCTTACTTAATAGAGAATATATAAACAAAATGGAAATTCCATTTGACGAAGAAGAAAGATTTAAATTCATTTTACATAAGTTGTTCCTTTAACACCAAACTGATGAACTTTTTACTTTACTGAGATACTTCACAAAGGAAAAAATTATATATATATATATATATATATATATATATATATATATATATATATATATATATATATATATATATATATATATATATATATATATATATATATATATATATATATATATATATATATATATATATACGGGGGGAGGGAAGTAGCCTTAAAGTGGCGATGGGGTTACCCCCCCATTGGGTATATGGGATGTTAAAGGTACTTCCCATCTCACTCCAGTGTCCATTGGAAGCATCCTTTCGTATTCATCTCCACATTATTCTACACGGAGATAGATATCCTTTCACACGCAAAAAACACTATTACAGACATACATTCTTTTTTTTAAAATAATAATAATAATTATGGCGACCACAACAATAGCCTCGGAGAAGCTCCGAGGGGTGGCTTCCAATAACAACCCCTCACAACCCCTTCCCCCTTCACCACTTGGGAGTTGGCGGCCTCCGGTGATGGGATTGGCGCCATCGGGACTTTTGCAGCCTGCTTGCCCTGGTGCACTGTTTATTTTCATTAATTTCTGCAACATTCGCAACCTTCAATCCAATTTTCACTTTGTTGAACATCACCTCTCTTCGTCTTGAGCTCACCTTTTGTTCCTGACCAGAACTTAGGTGCCTGAGCGTTCTGATAGGAAACCCTACTTTGTTTCCTCAATTTCCTATCCCCAATTTTCATCCAAAGGCGTTTGTTGTGCAAAACGATGTTGTTTGTTCTCGTGTCTCGAGTTTGGAGTCTTCCGAATATTCCACCTTGTATCTTATTAAGCTCTCTTGCCGTTCTACGACTAAATTCATTTGTTCTGATTATTCATTTCCTAATTTTGCTGACTATCCTAAATTCTTTGACTATCTAAACTCCAAAATAAAGCACATTCTCTCTTCTCATTCTTCGTTCTGTCAAAAGTTTTCGAATGTATCCTTAACAGGAAGATTTGTAAACGCTTCAATTTTTCTAATCCTATCACTGATCGCCATTATGGCTTTCGTAAAGAACTCTCTACTGGTGATCTTTTCCTTCTCTCTGACACTTGGTCCTCCGCTCTTTCTTTGGCTTGCACACTTTTCAAAAGCCGTGTATCTGGAACTATTAGCGTTTACCCCAGCTCTGGTAGAAAGTAAGATATATATATATATATATATATATATATATATATATATATATATATATATATATATATATATATATATATATATATATATATATATATATATATATATATATATATATATATATATATATATTAAAAGTTATTCAGACCAAAATGCTCAAAAACGTGAAAAAATAAACAAAATTGAATCCGTTTCTATTTCTCTCAGTATTTCATTGTTTTCTGACTTGTTTGCTCAGAGAACAGGAGGATATCTTTTAAAGAGCCAAATGCTACTAATTTTTAATCTTTTAAAAGAATAACATGACCCACTGTAACACTGCCTTTAAATCAATATATGCATATATAGCACCCGTATATATATATATATATATATATATATATATATATATATATATATATATATATATATATATATATATATATATATATATATATATATATATATATATATATATATATATATATATATATATATATATATATATATATATCGGATGGCGTATGTATTCTGAGGAAGCTGACATTTTGCTTGGATGTTTTTAGGTTGCAGCAACAATTTTCAAAGACAAAGAACTTTAAAATTGGAATAAATAAATTTTCAAACGACATTCGCAATACAAAGCTAAAGAAATATTTCCCTTCATCACGTATTAAGAAACCATAACTATTATGCCATTTGCCGTAGGAAACTTTCTCTGCAGAACGGCGCAGTGGGGGGAAGTGTATCCTTTATTTTATCTTTACACAACATGCACCATTAAAAGTGCGAGATCTAATGCTTGGTGAAAAAAATTAAAATAAATAATAAATATATATATATATAATATATATATATATATATATATATATATATATATATATATA
>SEYY01019269.1:20000-25000 GCA_009176605.1 Armadillidium nasatum | reverse complement strand
ATAAAGTTCACATCTCAGGGACGTTGCCCTATTATTGAAATAGTTCTCTTGTTCCTATGTAAAACATATCCATTAGGATTTTTTTTTCAGCGTTTTCTTTTAACCAATCTTTTATATTTATTTATTGACATCTTTTACTATTTATATGCATAAAAAAACATTCGATCTAAATTCAAAGCTTAAGGAATTTATTCCTTAAAATTTTGGGGTACGAAATTTCACACCTAACCTAACCTAACCAAATTTAGTCCTAATAGAGTAAAAGACTGATTGGAAAGTTGATATATATATATATATATATATATATATATATATATATATATATATATATATATATATATATATATATATATATATATATATATATATATATATATATATATATATATATATATATATATATATATATATATATATAATTTTACAGGTCCTCCATGGTTTGAAGAACGCCCAAAGAATTTATCAACAATTGCTGGATCAACAGTGGAATTTAATTGTGAGGCTGGTGGTACTCCAAAACCAGATGTTACTTGGCGTCGTTTAGATGGGAAAATGCCCCTCGAAAGAACTCAAAAGAGGGGAGAAATCACTTTGCGTATTTCTGACGTCAGCGTCTCTGATTCAGGCATGTATGTGTGTGAGGCAAAGAACGAAGCCGGTTCTGCCGTTACTTTAGCATCGTTGAAAGTTGTTGTAGCTCCAGAGTTAAAAGAGAAACCTGGAGATTCTTTACTGGTTGTTGGGGAAAATTTGGTTTTGAAATGTAGAGTAGAAGGGGATCCTTTGCCTCTAATAGTTTGGAAGCTTCCCCATAAAAATGAAAATATTTTGTTAACTGGTGGACAAAACAGTAACCACGTTTCTGTTTCTCAAAATGGTTCGTTTCTCTTAATAAACAGCATAAAAATTGAAGATAAGGGCGTATACGATTGCTTAGGTATAAGTTCTGGAGGTGGTGTGTCGTCTAGAGCTGAAGTCGTCGTTGTTGAATCCTTACCTCCTCCTTTAATAGGAATCCGACCTCTAGATCAAGAGGCTGAACCTGATTCTATAGTTAGTTTTCCTTGTGAAGTAGCAAGTGAAGCTTCCGAAGCCAAGATAGTTTGGTTTTTTCAAAAAGCTGCTCACCTCCCTGCTCAGCAACTTTCAAGTAAAAGAACTATTACACAGTTGCAGACTGGGACTTTGAAAATCAAACAAATTAGTGAAGAAGATGCAGGAATTTATAAGTGCAGAGCTACTTCTAAATCTGGATCAGTCGAGGCAGAAGCAATTCTGAAGGTTGTCGAAAATGTTAATGATTACGGGGACAGATTCAGCTCTTCGCAGGCACTTCCGGCACCTCCCTCTAAACCGAGAATTACCTTTTATAATAGTACTTCCGTACACCTTACGTGGCTACCGAACTCTCGAGGCACAAATAAAGAAACGGAGTTTTATAAAGTAGAATACTGGAGAGCTCCTTGGCAAGAATGGAGAGTTGCTAAAGCCGAAGTATCGGAAACCTCTTCTGTTATTGCCGATCTTACGCCAGACACCGCGTACATTTTTTTAATTCGAACTGTGAATGAAATTGGGGAATCCTTTCCGAGTCCGTGGTCCGATATGATCTACACAAGCCCTATAGGCTCGAACGGCGTTTCTTTGGAAGAAGAAAGAAAGATGAGAAGAAAACTTAATAAGCCTAGTGTCGCTTTGCTCTCCGCCAAAGCTTCATCTTCAAGCTCAGTGATTCTTTCGTGGGAATTGTTGGAAGGGAGTGAAGTGGTTTTAGACGGAGTTATCGTCTACTCCGTCGCTGACGACTCTTCTATAGAAACCGCCACAGTTTTCGGAGTATCTTCTATGTCTCACATTGTTCGAGATTTGAGACCGAATACACAGTACACATTTTTTCTCATTCCATTCTTGAGGACAATAGAAGGGGTACCTTCAAATTCCAAAAGTCTCGTTACGCCCGAGGAAGGTTTGTATTATTATTATCATTATTTTTTATTTTTTTTTACACCATTATTATTATTATTATTATTTTATTTTATTATTATTATTATTATTATTATTGGCAATAGTAATGATATTTTTAGCCGAATTAATTGAGGGATACTATTACTGTTGTTGTATATATATATATATATATATATATATATATATATATATATATATATATATATATATATATATATATATATATATATATATATATATATATATATATATATATATATATATATATATATATATATATTTCATTCTTCTTTTTCCCAATTTTTGCACTTGTTAGAGAAAACTTTTAACTTTTTAATTCTTCGATTTTTAGATTTTTTTAGAATTATATAGATCGAAAATTTCACTCCGCAGGTAAAATCTAGCTTTTGCGAGCCATTTCGACTCGCCTCTTTCAGGGTGAGACTGCGAGAGGTCAATGTACAACTTTTCATTCGGATTTCAGTTCTGAATAGGTTGGTTGCTATTACTATTCTTGGTGCTCCATTC
The DNA here is from genome assembly GCA_009176605.1 of Armadillidium nasatum. Taxonomy (NCBI): domain Eukaryota; kingdom Metazoa; phylum Arthropoda; class Malacostraca; order Isopoda; family Armadillidiidae; genus Armadillidium; species Armadillidium nasatum. The sequence goes on along the minus strand of SEYY01019269.1, from coordinate 22,507 downwards.
CTTTAATACGTGTTTAACGTATTAACGTTTTAACGCTGTATATAAAAGTATAAATAAAGCGAAAAAAATATTTATTAATAAGGAAAACAATTCAAACACAAACAATAATAAATTTATTAATTATCAAAATACATTAATATAACTTAAACATAGTAACTAAATATAGCAATACTTTAAAAAAAAAATAACTGAAACCTAAAATTGTGAATAATATCCAATCCGGAATTTCCGGCATCGAATGTGGATCATGTAAAGAGAGTTACTTCGGCGAGACGTGTGATTTAGACAGGCGTAAATACCAGCATTCCTAGATATGCGAACATTCAATCGTGCATCACCATTAATATCACACCTAGAAACACAAAACCATCAAATTAAAGTAGATAACTTCACAATATTAAAGTACATAAGAAATCATAACTATAAAAAATTCTACGAATCCTTCATAATTAAAAATAACTCAAACTTCAACAGAGACTCAGAAAATTACAAGATAGACAACATAACTAATCACTGTTTAAAACAATCAAACTCATGTAAAAATATATAACACGTATTAAATGAATGGAGCACCAAGAATAGTAATAGCAACCAACCGATTCAGAACTGAACTGAAATCAGAATGAAAAAGTTGTACATTGACCTCTCGCAGTCTCACCCTGAAAGAGGCGAGTCGAAATGGCTCGCAAAAGCTAGATTTTACCTGCGGAGTGAAATTTTCGATCTATGTAATTCTTAAAAAAATATAAAAATCGAAGGATTAAAAAGTTAACATTCAGAAAAATAGGGAAAAAGAAAAACTAAATAAATATAAATATTAAAATATATATATATATATATAATATATATATATATATATATATATATATATATATATATATATATATATATATATATATATATATATATATATATATATATATATATATATATATATATATATATATATATATATATATATATATATATATATATATATATATATATATATATATATATATATATATATATATATATATATATATATATATATATATATATATACACGGACAAGAAAGATATTTAGCTAGCAGCTGCATTAATAACATAGATGTAATAATAGTGTTTGCAAAACTAATGTAAATTATTATTGTAGGTGTTATTTACATATACTTTTATTTACTGTCTAATATATATATATATATATATATTATATATATATATATATATATATATATATATATATATATATATATATATATATATATATATATATATATATATATATATATATATATATATATGCAGCTCCTGAAGTAGCGCCTACTGCAATATCAGTTGAAGTCTTCGAGTCTGGAACTACTTTAGTGAAATGGGAACCGTTGAAGAAATCCGAAGCTCGAGGCAACGTCATCGGGTACCGTGTTTATATTTCTCATAATCGGACGGAAAGTATAAAAGAAACTCAAAATCCGTGGCTTGAAGTTCAGGATCTAATGGAGGGAAGGTTGTATACTATCAAAGTAGCAGCTGTTACTGGTGGCGGTGTTGGTCCGTGGTCATCACCTGAACTTATTAATATTGCCGGCATTCCTCCTGTTGGGCGTCAAGACTCAGAAGATGATAATGAAGAGGTGCCTTCCGTATTTTATGCACCACCTCATCCAGTATGGCTGCTTTATTTACTAGTTCCTATTATAATATTCTTGATTATTGTATCTCTCCTATACTTAAGGAAAATACGACGAAAGTCTTCATCTTCTAGTATAGATGCCCAAATGGGACCAACTCTTTATTCCTCATCAGGTTACGGGCCAACTCACCAAGTTAATATGTACGGAGAGCAAAAGTTGTGGCGCCCCACTGACAGTGATCAGGATTCTTCCCTCTCTTCTGCTCGTTTATTGCGCACTGAACACCTTGCAAACGAATATGCAGAGCCTCGTATTCAGAGGCTTTCAGATGCTACAGAGCCTTATGCCACAACCGCTCTATTAGCACCAGCTAGTCCTAGAAATAACAGAGTACCTGCAGCTTGGCGACATGATCGCTGTGCAGAAGATATTCAGGTAAATTGGTCTGCTTTGATACCACCTCCTCCTACGTATCCTCCTCCACGTATAACTGCTGAAGGGGCGGACACTTGTAGTAGTGCAACTACAAGCGAGTCTGGTGAGAGGCGTCATTATCACACTGGGTCTTCGTCGCAGTATGATAATAATGGAGGAGGATCTGAACAATACGAAAGACCGTGCGATACTGCAGCTCCTGGTGACATGGTATCAGAGCATACATATGCAGTCTATGTTCCTGTTCCGCAAGACGGATCTCATTCCGCAGATGGGTTCCAAACATTCAGTACCCTGCAGGCTAACCCCTACAGAAAAGTGAAAACAGATTTGCTTCCCACGAGGGGAATCCAACCCCCAAAGAGTAATACTCACTAGTCCAATATAATAATAATAAAATAACATAAAAACCTAACTACGTACCTCTTAAATATTAATATATATAATATTCTGTATATA
>SEYY01019269.1:10000-15000 GCA_009176605.1 Armadillidium nasatum | reverse complement strand
CCGAATTTAATCTCAATTGCTTTAAACCCACGTCTGTGTTCACCTACGTAATTTGTGTTAGGTGGGACTTGTAAAGTTTTTCTTATTCTTCTATTGATAATTAACACCCTTGTACTTGAATAGGTGATATATATATATATATATATATATATATATATATATATATATATATATATATATATATATATATATATATATATATATATATATATATATATATATATATATATATTTTATTTATATTATTATTAATATTTAAATAAAATAAATTGAAAAACAATATAAAATATAAAAATACGAAAAAATCAATTTCAATATTATGAATAAAAAATTAATCATTTTTATTATCATTTAATTGAACATTTTATTGTAAAGGAACAATTCCATCATTTGCTCTTTATTTATTGTTCAAACGTCTCAACTACTACTACTACCATGACTAATACTGCTACTAATACAAAAAATTTTTTTTAAATTTGAAGGGAATTTTTTGGAATTCTGCCGTTATTGTAATATATATATATATATATATATATATATATATATATATATATATATATATATATATATATATATATATATATATATATATATATATATATATAGATAGAGAGAGAGAGAGAGAGAGAGAGAGACAGACAGACAGACAGACAGACATAGAGAGGAACAAAGAAAGAGAGGAAAAATATAATAATAAAATATATGTATACCATAATTATATAAATAATAACGTCATTTAGGAATTAATCTCTCAATGACTACTTCACTAATTCACTGACGCTTTAAAAGCCTCCTAATTATGTCATAACATAAAGAATAGCTTAATCTCAGCGTATTTAAGGACAAGTTTTAAGCCCAAAATCAGCTTTTAACAACATGACTTAAAAGCGGAAAACGACGTTAAAACTCATGTACAAGATTTGAAAAAGAAACGTGATACTTTTGTACAAACACTACCAGACAAATCAGGAACATCCGGTCGCCTTCAAGCAATATATATAATATATATATATATATATATATATATATATATATATATATATATATATATATATATATATATATATATATATATATATATATATATATATATATATATATAATATATATATCCTTTGGGATTTGACGTTGCGACTGTATATCGTGAGCAAGTTACAATGCAATTTCCTTTTGCATCTCATTGGCCTAGTGGATAACGCATAAGACTACCATCTTAAAGTCGCTGGTTCGAGTCCAATAGCAGACATTAATTTTCTGCATAGAAATAGTCTGAGAGTTTTAGCAGACTAAGAAACTCTCTTTATATATATATATATATATATATATATATATATATATATATATATATATATAATATTATATATATATATATATATATATATATATATATATATATATTAACGGTCTTCGGTAGAGTTTGGCACAAAGCTTTGATCTCAGTGTCAATGCTTCTCTCTGATTTCCTTTCCGGTCGTTCTATAGCAGCTGTTGTAAACCACTACTTTTCATATTTTTTTAAAAAATCTATAAATGTGGTGTTCCTCAGAGATGTGTCCTATCCCCAACTATTTTTCTTCTTTTCCATAAATGACTTTCTCTGTTACTTCATCACCTATGAACTTCTATGCCGATAACTCCACCCTTAATTACTCCTTTTACTTTAAAAGACGTCCCACCCAATAGCAAATAGTTGATGCTAGTTGAATAGCCTTGAGCAGCTTACTTCAGACCTTTTTCACATTTCTGTGTCAGGGAAAGAAAATACAGTTGGGTACTTATCAGCTGTATACGTTCCAACTTTAAGTTGTCCTTTCTTTTCGCTCTATAGGACAGAAAAAATAAAAATAAATCTCGGCAATGCTATTAGTTGTCAGTTAACGAATTTTTAATATTCGTCGTAAAAAATATTTAATTTATTTTATTATTATTACTTGGGTCAATTTTTTTGATTTATTATTACAATTATCCTGTTTTAAATGCATGGCATTACTGCTATGCTCAACCTTAAATGCTCTCTATAGGTAATGTCTGGAACTTGATACCATTATCTATTTCCCCACCTTCTTTGACTTGCACACCTTTAACTGTCTATCAAGGCATGTCGACCTTTAATTTAATTTGACCTGGATTTCGGCATTTTCCCAACTCTGGTGGAAATTAGTGGTCCTCTGATCTGTACCCCATATATATATATATATATATATATATATATATATATATATATATATATATATATATATATATATATATATATATATATATATATATATATATATATATATATATATATATATATAGGATGCGACTTCAACGCCCACCACACAGCATGATACCAAGACTACCCAACAGACCCCAGAGGAACACACATCCTAGATACACTAGAAACATTAAACATTTTAAACAACAAAAACCTACTTACACGACTACCCTAACAAGCCAATCAATCTCCATCAGCTCCTGACATAACCTTCTCATCACTATCCCTCCATACGTATCTCACATGGAAAAAGAAAATAGACCTAACAACCGATCATATCCACATAATAATCACATACACAGTTGCTAAACACATATACTCCAAGAAAACAACAACATTCACAAACTACAAAAAAAGCAAACTGGACAAACTTCACACACCACATAGAAACACATTTAATCCAACAAGAAATAACCAACACACATTCTCTACATTCAGCTATCAACTCCCTCACCAAAATAATACCCAAAGCATCCAAGTTATACATACGCAAAGGCTACAGGAAACGCTACGATCTCTCTCTTACACTAGAAACCTGCAACCTTATAAAGCAAAGAAACCAACTCCAACATAGATCACACACAACAGACATCACCACACAACTAAACACCCTAAATGCACAAATCTCAGCACTAATCTCAAATCACAAAACAAACAAATTCAAAGAATACCTACAAAACAACCTAACAAACCACAACAATAAAAGAACATGGCAGGTAATCAAACGACTACACAACTCCCAAAACAACTCTCCAACACTAAACGAAGCCTTTAAAAAAAACAACAACACTCTTCCTTCACCCAAACAACACTGCAACATTCTCGCTCAGCACTACTCAAACATCTCCTATAAACCACACACAACAACAATAGGAAAATAATCCAACAGTTCAAACACACACACACTTAGAACACAATCCAAACCCACCTTCTCTAATCAGGACATTACCGAGGGAATCAAAACACTCAAAAAACTCCCCAGCTACAGGCCCAGATAACATCTCAAATTTACACCTAAAACACCTAGGACCCATAGCTACAACATACCTAACCCAAATATACAACAAATCTTACACATACAACTTCATCCCCGCAATATGGAAGAAGGCAATAATTACCCCCAAACTAAAACCCAGGAAAGACCCAAACCTCCCATCTTCATACAGCCCGATCTCCCTCCTATCCACACTATGCAAACTCTTAGGAAAACTCATTCATTCAAAAATTCAACCACTCATACAAACCCCACAATTTCAACACGGATTCAAGAAATTCCACTCAACCACCACGGCCCTCACCACTATCTCTCAAAACATAATAAATGGCCTCAACAAAAAACCATCCCACAGGACCATACTCATTGCCATCGACATCAACAAAGCATTTGATACAGTCCCTAGACATAACCTCATACAAAAAATCCTACTCACCTATACCCAACAATTATAAAAAATGGATTTCCAACTTCCTCTCCGATCGTACAGCTCAAGTCTCCAACAAAAACCATCTTTCAAAAACAGTAAAACTAAAAAATGTCCCACAGGGAGCCATCCTATCCCCTCTACTATTTAATCTGTACACAACAGACACCCCACACACTATAGAAATTTAACACAATCGTACAAACCTGGTTAACCAACCATAGGATCGACATCAATTCATGACCAAGGTTTACTAAAATTCACATTTTCACAGATTCAATAGTCATCATTCAACCACCACGGCCCTCACCATCATCTCTCACATAATAAATCCCAAACTGATACAGTCCCTAGCATTGCACAGAAAATCGTACTAAATCAAAAAATCATTCAAAACCATCGTACCCTTAGGAAAATCTCTCAAAAAAAACACTCATACAAACACTTTCAACCCATCTTCATACAAAATATACAACAAATCTTACAAATACAGCTTCATCCCCGCAATATAAGGAACATACATTACCCCCAAACCGAAGCTACAGGAAAGACCCAAACCTCCGATCTTTATATCCTCATTCCCTCCTATCCAACTATGCAGACCCTTAGGAAAACTATTTCAGACAAAAATTCAACCACTCATACAAACCCCACACTTTCAACATGAATTTAAGAAATTCCACTCAACCACCACGGCCCTCACCATCATCTCTCAAAACATAATAAATGGGCTCAACAAAAAACCATCCCACAGGACCATACTCGTTGCCATCGACATCAACAGAGTATTTGATACAGTCCCCGGACATAATCTCATACAAAAAATCCTAACTCACCTATACCCAGCAATTATAAAAATGGATTTCCAACTTCCTCTCCGATCGTACAGCTCAAGTCTCCAACAAAAACCATCATTCAAAAACAGTAAAACTAAAAAATGGTGCCCCACAGGGAGCCATCCTATCCCCTCTACTATTTAATCTGTACACAACAGACATACCTACCCCACAAACTCCAGAAACTACTATGTCCCGCATTATGCAGGGTGGTGTCGATTGCAGAAATTTACCATTCCTGCAATCGTACGTGGGAATAAAACCTGGTTGAAAAGGGTTCCCAGCCCTTAGAACCATGCAAAGAACTATTTTTCATATGACTCGACTCCGACAAAATAATTATTCATTATTGACCAGAGGTTACTTCTAACTTAATTCTTTTTTTTTTCTTTTAATATTTAATTTTAATATTTTAATATTTTCTTTTCATATTTAAAGTACTTTGCCTCGAAAGATGTGTTGTTTCACAAAAAATAATTTTATTGA
>SEYY01019268.1:95000-121721 GCA_009176605.1 Armadillidium nasatum | reverse complement strand
TATATATATACGTGCATGTTCGTGTGTGTGTGCGTGTGAAAGTGAGTGAAAACGATACCCCCAAAATATTTAAAAATAAATTTCCCACCTACATATGCGTTCTAAACTGTAAGCGGCGATTACTCAAACACATACGAGTTGGCCGACGAGATGCTGCAGTTATCGAAATCAGAATCAAGGAGACGGAGGACTCCTAGAGTTGCAATAAATAAATAAATAAATAACTAAGCAAATAAATAACTGAGCTTTTATTTTTTCCAATTTATTTTTTGTTTTACTAATTAGATTTTACACTATATTGTTTTATTATTTTTAATATTACTTAGGGATTTAAATATAAGTATGCATAAATATCTTTTAAAGTTGTAACATGCTTACATCAAAGACTGATAAAATGAGGTATTAAATCATAAAATTTTCATAATACTTGAAAAGGGGCTACTAATTGCGACTGTGGCTTGTGTCCTTTGAGCCCCCGGAGTACCTGTAGTAAATAAATTTCGCAGTAATGGTAATAAAATTTTTTAAAAAGAAATAATAATAATGATTTATAATATATATAATAATTCTAAAATAATAGCAGCAACAATAACTATGATGTTTATAATAATAATAATAATAATAATAATAATTATAATAATTATAATAGATAAATAGATAGTTAGAAAGATAGACATTATCTTTCATTGCAACATAAAATCAAAATTTAAATAGTTTCAAAGTATTGACAATTAAATAATACAAAACAAAAGACGACCAAAAGTGTGTGAGAAAATCTCTATAGAAAAAGATTTTCTGCAGACAAAAAGTTTTTATTCTTCCAATCCAGCCGAAAAAGTACTTTATGCTTTTATTTTTATAATCTACTAAAGACTCAGATGATCTGATGTCAGGTGGAAGTGAATCCCAGAGTATTCTTTTAACAAATTTTTCAGCTATTACTCATGGAAAGGGTACATTCGTTACGTTTATTTGCCGTAGCTGGTACTACATAATAGGATGGTTTAGTATTGCGTTGCAACTCTGGAAAGTAGTTATTACGTATTGACTTATGCATGACCCAATCGTTTTATATATAATATATATATATAATAATATAATATATAATATATATATAATATATATATATATAATATATATTAATAAATATATTAATATATATATATATATATATATATATATATATATCTTGCCATAAGAATTTTAATTCCTTTGAAAATATCAGTAGAAGCCAGAAACATAAAAAGAAACAGCAATTGAATACTAAAAAGGTTTCTTAGGATTACATTATGCATAGATTGCAATCTATTTCTACCCAAAGAAGAAACTAAATAGCCACCCCGTGCGACAATACCAAAGCATATTTTTGAGCACACAAGAGAAAAGTAAAATATTTTCGAAATTTTATTGTCGGGGTAATTCCCGGTATGTTTGGGTAAGGTTATCATTCTAGAGATTTTACCAACATATCATTAACATGATGGGATGGTTTAATTTGTCGTTAATTTCTACTCCAGGATATTTATATTATGATTTAAGAAGTTATAGTTTAGTGCTCTCCGTCATTATATCTATGCTACATTCCGAGAATGACGTAAATATCATTACTTTTGCTTTCGGAAACTTAAGTTTTTACATTAAATTTACCCCAATCTACTATCCGAGAGTGTTTGTTTTTTCCATAAAATACTAAAGCTGAATTAGGCTTTCAGACTCTTTCAATAATACTACATCATCGGCATACATAATGGTACTTGTATCTCTTAACAGTACATTTAGACCATCAATATAAACAGAAAGGGGACCAAGACAACGACCCTTTGGTACTCCTACAGTTACATCCCTTTTCTCAGTCACAATCATGAACTTTAACGTACTGCTTTCTCTTAAATAGTTTGCGTAGAAGACCTCTCACTCAGTATATCTATAGTTTTATCAACAAAAGTGTATGATTAATTGTGTCAAATGCCTTACTATAACCCAATAAGATACCGGCGGCATAACTTTATGCAAAACTTTGATTGCTTCTGCATTAAGCTTCAAGATCGTCTGTGATGTATCACATCCTTTCTTAAATATCCACACTGTTTTGTTGATATAATATTATTATCTCTAAAAAAATATTTCATATAATTAATTGATCGATATTGGTCTGTAGTTACTTACCGAGAAATCTTCAGATTTGTAAATGGTGCAACTCTTGAACATTTATGTATATCAGGATAAACTGCAATTTCTACACTAGCCTTAAATATTAAAAGAATAAAAGGGTATTTTTTTGCTACTACATTTCAGATAATTTTTAATTTTTCTGCATAATTAGCAATACCTATTTCGTTAGAAATGATTGCATACTTTGTTTTACTCGAATAACAAAAATATTTTTTTTTCTCCGATAAGATCGTGTGAGAAGAGTGAATGGGGATAAGGTTAGTAAAACTTAAAAATAAAAGTTGAGAACCATAATATACTGGAGAACTCGATGGGAGTAAAAGCTTGAAAGTCAGAAGGAAGAGAGCATACTATTTCGAATTATAGTGAAAAAATCCTTTATATGAGTGTTTAAACACAAAGATTGACATTAGAATCCAATGCGCTGATAAGCATAATCATTTGAATAACTATGAGAGAAAGAATTTAGAGTCCAAAAGGAAGAAGATGCTTGTCCCACTGACAGAGTAAAACACTGCCTGTGGCTGGATACAAAAGTATTTTCAATGAGAGAGACATAATTTTAACAATGCTTTAATAATATCAAAATAATTAGATCAAGTGTGTGCTTGTACTATTTAAGTATATGAGGACAGATTGCTTTATATATATATATATATATATATATATATATATATATATATATATATATATATATATATATATATATATATATAATATATATATATATATATATATATATATTCTTTCTCACCAATCTTCTGTAAGTGCAAGTATTTGTCATACGTCCCAACGAAACACCTCCACCGCCGTCGATCTCCAAACATCCTTGTCTCCTCCACTTCCTCCCCTGCCTCAACCTGACATTAAATCTCCACCTGATTCTCTGTCTGCCCACTCCTCTTTCTCCCACGGGTGTCCACCCATAGTACCTCTTCGTATACCTTTCATAATTCTTTCTTTTCAAATGTCCAAACCATCGTAGTTGTCCCTTCTTTAGGAGCGTCAGTATGTTCATCACTCCCATCACCCTTCTTTTATCATCGTTCCTTTTTCTATCCAGTCTCGTTACTCTCACAATTGTTCTCAACACCCTCATCACACTCGCCTGTATTTTACTTTTGGCTCTGGTGTCAAAGGCCCACGCTTCATGTCCATAAGTTAGTATTTGTCTTAAAATACATACATTCATAAATAAATAAATAAATAAATAATAAATAAATAATATAAATATAATATATATATATATATATATATATATATATATATATATATATATATATATATATATATATATATATATATATATATATATATATATATATATATATATATATATATATATATATATATATATATATATATATATTATATATATGGTAATATATATATATATATATATATATATATATATATATATATATATATATATATATATATATATATATATATATATATATATATATATATATATATACCATATATATATATTATATATATATATATACCTATATATATATATATATATATATATATATATATATATATTATATATATATATATATATATATTAATATATATATATATATATATATATATATATATATATATATATATATATATATATATATATATATATATATATATATATATATATATATATATATATATATAATATATATATATATATATATGCCGACCTCTATGCCGACTTGCCCTGGTGCACGGTCTTCATTTTTCATTAATTTCTGCAACATTCGCGGTCTTTTTTCTAATCTCCACTTTGTCGAACACCACCTCTCTTCTTCTAGACCTCATCTCTTGTTCTTAACTGAAACTCAGGTGTCTGAGTGCTCTGACAGCAAACCCTACTCTGTTTCCTCCTACTGTCTCTATCCTCAATTTTCAGCCAAAGGCGGATGTTGCGCATATGTGCGCAACGATGTTGTCTGTTCTCGTGTCTCTAATTTGGAGTCTTCTGAATTCTCTACTTTATGGCTTAAACTTTCTTGCAACTCTACAACTAAATTCATTTGTTCTGTCTACTTATCTCCTAACTCTACAGACTATCCAAAATTCTTCGACTATCTTAACTCCAAAATAGAACACATTCTTTCTTCTTCTCCTTTCTCCGAAATCATCATTTTAGGTGATTTCAATGTTCACCACCGCCAATGGCTTTCATCTAGTTCTCAAGATCTCAGTGATCTCAGCTGGTGAACTCGCCTTCCAATTTTCTATCCAGAACAACCTTGAGCAGTTGGTGCATCTCCCTACCCGTATCCCTGATCGTCTTGGTGATGAACCCAACATTCTAGATCTTTTTCTAACTTCTAATCCTTCTCCTTATACTGTTAAACTCTTTCCTCCTCTGGGTTCATCCGATCACCTTCTTATCTCTGTATCTTGTCCTGTCTCTTCAAGTCTTCCGCAAGAACGGCCCCCGCCTTCGGCGAGGAGACGTTTCTGGCATTTCGGTGCCACTAACTGGTCTGACTTGCGGTCGTACTTTTCTGATTTTCCATGGAATGATTACTGTTTCCGTGGGAGGGGTCCCTCGGAGTGTGCAGAGCGCATAACTGAGGTGATTCTCTCTGGCATGGAGGCGTACATTCCATATTCTTTCCCTTCTACTAAACCTAACAAACCTTGGTTTAACTCTGCTTGTTCTCGTGCTATCCGCCGCAGGGATGCTGCCTTTCAGGGACTACCGTCGTCTTCAAACTCCAGAATCTCACAACTTATATTTCATCCCGGAATCGTGCAAAATCTATTCTTCGAGATACTAAAAACTCTTTTCTCCGTAGAAAATGCAATAATCTTTCTGGCTCCTCTTCCTCTCGCCCTTTTTGGCATTTTGCAAAAAATGTCAACTCTAACTTTGCTTCTTCCTCTTTCCCTCCTCTAGTATCTTCTGACGGTTCAACTGCCGTTTTGCCTTCCTCTAAAGCTGAACTCTTTGCTCAAACTTTTGCCTTTAATTCAACCTTAGACGATTCCGGAGCTATTCCTACTCCTTCAACCCCCTCTAACTCATTTATGCCTAAAATTGTAATTTCTTCTAAAGACGTCATTTCTGCTCTCTCTGAGCTTAACACTAAGAAGGCGTACGGTCCTGATGGTATCCCTCCTGTGGTTCTCAAAACTTGTGCTTCCGAGCTTGCACCCTGCCTTGGTAAACTATTTTCGTCTATGTCTTTCTACTTCAACCTTCCCTTCTTGCTGGAAACGTGCGCTCATTCAGCCTGTGCCGAAGAAGGGGGACCCCTCTCAGCCCTCTAACTATCGTCCAATTTCTTTAACCTCCGTTCTTTCTAAAGTTTTCGAATCTATCCTTAACAGGAAGATTTGGAAACATCTCAATTCTTCTAATCTTATCTCTGATCGCCAGTATGGCTTTCGTAAGAAACGCTCTACTGGTGATCTTCTTTCCCTTCTCTCTGACTCTTGGTCCTCCGCTCTTCGGCATTTCGGTGAATCTTTTGCTGTCGCGCTGGACATATCGAAAGCTTTCGATAGAGTCTGGCACAAAGCTTTGATTTCCAAACTTCCCTCTTTCGGAATCTATCCTTCTCTCTGTGACCTTTCTCTCTGATTTCCTTTCTGGTCGTTCTATAGCAGCTGTTGTAGACGGCCACCGTTCATCCTATAAATCTATTAATAGTGGTGTTCCTCAAGGATCTGTCCTATCCCCAACACTTTTTCTGCTTTTCATTAATGACCTTCTCTCTATTACTTCATCTCCTATCCACTCCTATGCTGATGACTCCACCCTTCATTACTCCTTTCATTTTGAAAGACGCCCCTCCCAGCAACAGTTAATAGACGCAAGGAGGGTTGGCCTTGGAGCAACTGACCTCTGATCTATCTCGTCATTTCAAATTGGGCAGAGAAAACATGGTCGTTTTCAATGCCTCAAAAACTCAATTCCTCCATCTCTCTACTCGACACAATCTTCCACACAACTATGATATCTTCTTCGAAAACACTCAACTCAAACCTTCATCTCTCCTTAATATTCTCGGTGTTTCTTTTTCTCGTGATCTTTCTTGGAAAGATCACATTACCTCTCTTTCTAAACAAGCTTCTAAGAGGTTGGGTGTTCTGAGGCGCCTTCAGTATTTCTTCACACCACCCCAGTTGCTTGCTCTGTATAGGGGTGTTGTTCGCCCCTGTATGGAGTATGCTTCACACATCTGGGGTGGTTCCACACATACAGCTCTCCTGGAAAAGGTGGAGTCTAGAGCTTTTCGCCTTATCAACTCTCCTGCTCTTACTAATTCTCTCCAATCTCTTTCTGCCCGTCGAAATGTTGCGTCACTCTCTCTTATACTATCGCTATTACAATGGACACTGCTCTTCTGAACTCTCTCGTCGCATACCTCCTCCATTAAGAAGGGCTCGTGCGACTCGTCTTTCTACACAGTCTCATCCTTTCTCTGTCCAACTCTCTGACCCCAGACTTAACCGCTATGCTCAATCTTACATGTACTCTACTGGTAAAGTCTGGAACACACTTCCTTCATCTATTTTTCCCAACTTCCTATGACTTACACACTTTCAAACGCCGTGTATCAGGTCATGTCGGCCTTTAATTTGACCATGTTCCCGACTTTCACCCCTAACTCTGGTGGAATTTGAGTAGGCCTCTGGCCTTTGCCCACCAGAGGAGATATATATATATATATATATATATATATATATATATATATATATATATATATATATATATATATATATATATATATATATATATATATATATATATATATATATATATATATATATATATATATATATTATATATTAAATTGTATATTTAATGTATAAATCAAGGACTTTTTTCAATTTAGACTTATCAATTTGAACCATTACACAATGTAAAGTAATTTGTGTTTTATTCAAAATCAACATCGGCCCTTAAAATTTAACCACCCTATATATATATATATATATATATATATATATATATATATATATATATATATATATATATATATATATATATATATATATATATATATATATATATATATATATATATATATATTATAACTCCAGGGTTATATAATTCCCTGTTCCAATGCATACTCCGAGATATTTAAATGGTCTCTAATTGTAATTGTAATTACTACAATCTGCCTTATCATCTTTCTTAAATGTAGCGCATATTATCGATTTATTCGACGTTTTCAGTGTTTTTCCCTTTTCTCAACACTTATTTTCTATTTCCGTCATCCAGTGATTTCCTTCTTTTTCCCCGTGCTCTTCAATGTCTCCGCCGGTATCATATTTTCACCAGGGGCCTTACCATTTTTCATTTACCCAGTGCATAGTCCACTTCCTCCCGTATTATTGACCACCTCTAACACCTCCTCCATCTCCTCTTCTACATTGTTTGATACATTTATTAACTCATCAAAACAGTTTATCCATCTTTTACTTATATCAGTATTGCTCGTCAGCAATTCCCCCTCCTCGTCCTTCACTGCGAAGGCTGGTAGTATTGAGCTTTTCCTTATTTCTAGTCTTCTCGTACCCAAGAGATCGGCCTCTAGGTCTCTGCCTAGTTTTCTACACGTATTTTGTTTTTCTCTATTCTTTACTATGTGATCTTTTCTTCTTGCGTTCACATATTCTTCTCTTTTCTCATCTTTATCCAATTTCTAAAATAGGGCATTTTCTTTTTAGCATTTTTTTTGAGGTGATAGTTCCGCCAAGTTGCTTGCTTTTTCTTCCTCCCATGTATGGTTTTAACCTTCACAATCCATTTGGAAAGCTCTATCAGAGTGCAGTGAAAAGCCATCCATCTCTTTTCCAGACTCCCGTCAGCCATCCCATCTCTTCTCCTTCACTAAACTTTTTCTGAAATTCACCACTGCAAAAAGGAGCCTGCAGATTTTCGACCATGAGTCTTTTTCTAGATATGAAGTTCAGCGATTTCGGCTTCCCCAATCATAATTTTTTTCATAAACATCGGTGGTCGGAGTCGATTGAAACGGATTGTATATTCTTTACATCTCTGAATAGCTTTTTGTTGTTTGTCACCATCAAATCAATTAATCGACTTCTCCTCATAACTCTGTCTTGTATAGTTCCACCTTATACCACGTCCATTTATGGTTTTCTCTGTGATTATAGGTATTCATTATACTCATGTTGTTTTGCACACAAAAATCTATTACACTGTCACCAGAAACATTTCTTCCTCCAAAACTAAAAGCTCCGATCACACTCTCAATTCCAAGTCAAACTGTCTAATATGTTGAATTAAATCCCCCAGTATTACCACATTTTCATGGTACGGTGCTCTGTTCTTAATGTTTTGCAACTCCTGGTAAAAATTCTCCCTCTCTTCCATCGGTCTCCCCTATGCTGAGGTTCTATAGACCTGGATGAGGCTTAAGGTTAATTGTGTCTGTCTTCACTGCGAAGGCCAAGATTTCGCTTCATTCATTTGTTCTACATAACTCAACTCTTTATGCCAACTCTGGTGAGAGAATCACCCTCACACCGTGTCTACATTCTTGTCCACCACTATAAATATGGTAGTGGTGCAACACTTTATACCTCACCCCTGCAACGTTCTTTTACAACTTCAAGTCATCTATCTTCCGTTCCTCCATCAACAACACCATCTCCTATTTTTTATATCTTATCGTTCCAACATTCAGGGTAGCGATTCGCAGATTTCTTCTATTCATTTTTGTTGTTCTAAATCGAGTCCGTTTTCGTGCGGTCGTTGATCAAAAGGACGATCAGGGTCCCAAGGCAAGACATGAGCTTCTTGAGCAAGTGATGTCGGTTGCCGGCTTGCTAGGCCTGTCACAACCCTATTGAGACTGCTAATTAGTGCCATTCAGTGTTCAGTCTTCGAAGGTTACGGTAGATTTGCGTTCCTTCCGACTATAGACACTGGTAGGGACAAGCGGCCGCACCCTACAAGGTTTCAGTCTCTCATTTCTGCATACGCAAATGCAGAAACCGAAATTTAATTTGTTACAAAATTTTAAGTTGTAAATAAATATTTAGTATTATTCTTTAGTATATTACAATATATAGATTATAATGTACCGAAATTAATTTGTACATTATTCAAAAATTTATTTATGTTTTGCAATGTGAAAAACAATGGAGATTATGTGATGCGTTTGCTTACTGTTTATTAGCTTAAGTTATTTCCTTCCAAAAAAGAAGTAAACGCAGTTAAATAAAATGAATTCTGTTGGTAACTGATAACGTAGTTACCAAAATATTTTCACAAATATTATTTTGTGCAAGACACAAGAAAGGCAAATGCAACTAAAATATTATACCCCATGTTTTAAAAATACAATAAATACTACTAAAAATGAAAGTGTTTTTATGATTCTAGAAAATCCAAACATAAAAAAGTGTATCCTGTACTGTAATAAAAGTATTTTATGTAATAAAAGAACAGTTTTTTGCATGAAAAGCTGCATCCCATACCTGAGAAAATATGTGTTATATAGCGTAGACAGGAATTGTCTTTATGGAATAAAGGAATACTTTCTTTCATTAAGATCTGTATCATAGTATTACAAGAAAACTGTAGGTGTCATTTTATCATTAATGCTTGAATACGATGGGTATCGCTATTACCTATATAAGAGACATATTGAAGAATTATTTCAGGATATACCTAATAGTACTTTCCATAACCCAATCATAGATTGTAGTACCACGTGAAATAGTTAGCATATTTTTACTGCATATTTTTTATATTTCTATATGGTCTATTGGCCAACAGAGCCTCCATTAAATCCACTAGAGCAGGTGGAATTAAAAGCTGACAGGTATCTTACACGGAGTTTGTAAAAGTCAAGGGAAATGGGAAAAATAGAAGATGGGAGTACTGTATGTTTAGACTTTACCAACGAAGTACATATAGGGGTGAGCCATAGTGGTTAAATATGGAGACAAAGATATGAACAAAAAAAACGCGCGACACGAGTTGACATAAAAGAAATGGTATGAAATTAGAGAGTTCAGGGAGCATTCAGAGCAATGTCTGTTATAATAATATATAGTATACGGAGAGTGAGGCAGCAGACAACAGTTCGAAGGCGAAAAAGGAGTTTGTGAGAGTAGGAGAATTGAGTAGGAGAATTAATAAGCAGAAAAGGCCTCGATAACTCCAGATATGAAATGCATACTCCGTTCAAGGGTTAACAACTCCCTTATATAGTACAAAAACTGGGGTGCTGTAAAGAAAATTCAAAAAACACCTAAGAAAAAAATAAAAGCTTGTTGTTTTGAGAAAGAAATAAGGTGATCCTTAGAAGAATCACGAGAAAGACAAATTCCAAGTATATTAAGAAAATGGAAATTAAGTTGTACGTTTTCAAAAATGTCATGACTGTGCAGAAAATTTTTGTCTAGCAAATAGATGAAATAAATTGAATTTTTTGAGGCATTTGAAAATAATCATGTTTTCTACTGCCAAAATTAGAAATGAGAGAAAAATCAATGGACGTTTACTCCTAGGCAGTACTCCTAGCATTAGGTATTGCTGTAGGGAAAGACTTTTTAAAATAAAAGGAATACCGAAGTCTGAAAATCGTCAGCTTAAGCAGGGATAGATTATTAAGAGACAGATAAATCATTAATGAGAAGTGGGGAAAAGTTGGAGATAGGACAGAACCCTGATGAACACCATTATTGATGAATTTAAAGCATGAATGCTTTACAAAAGCTGCTAAAGGACTACAGTAAAGAAAATTAGAGAGAAAGTTATAGAAAGAAGGGCAGCTGCTAAAAGAGAGAAGTTTGAAAATCAAAGCTTTGAGCCAAGTTTATTGAAAGCTTTTTGTATCTGGGGAAAACAACTAAAGATTCACCGGAATGCTGAAAGGGAGCTTTTCTAACGGAAGCCATACTGCTGATCAAAAATTTGGGTAGAAATTAGATATAATAATATCTAATAATCTTCATACTAATGACTGATTCAAAATAGCAGGGATTAAAGCGAAAAGATGGAGATATTTAAAAGGTTGAGAAAGACCTATTTTCGGCAAAGGCTGGATGTGCGCATGCCTCTAGCAGCTAGAAGGAAGGTAGAAATGAAAAGACAGAGATTGAACAGCTTACCAAGGTAGGGTTCAAACTCAGAAGCACAAGTTTTGAGAACCATGGGAGGAATATCTTCAGGATATTACGCCTTTTTAGTGTTAAGTTCAGAGAGAACAGAAATCCCGTATTAAAAAGAATTACAATGTTAAGTAGAAATGAGCTGGAGAAAGGTTACAAAAAAGGAATAGCTGTGAAATCATCCAAAGTGAAATTAGAGGCAAAGGTTTGCTCGAAGTATCCAAATTCAGTAAAAGATAACAGAGCAGAGGTGTCATAGGAAGAAATGAGATCATGGAAAAGGGAGAGAGGAAAAGTTGAAGTTGATATTTTTAACAAAATACCAGAAAGAGCGTGAACAAGAGAAGCAAGAAAGATTATTTGCAATTCCTGTGGAGACGAGAGTTTTTAGTGTTACGGAAAATAGGTTTTGATAATTCCCGGATGAAATATAAATAGTATGAAATTCTGGAGTTTGAGACATTGTAAATTCCTGAGGATAGTGTCCTTGCTGCCGAGAACAGGAGAACAAGAATAGTTAAACCTATGTTGTGAGTTTTAGTTTAAAGCAAAGAAATTGAAGTTGTGCTTTGCAAACTCTGAGAAATTTCTTCCTCCGAAGCGGTAATCATTCAAAGAAAAATCGAAGTTCGATCAAGCAGTTTGCAGCACCGAAGTGTCAAGAACATTTCATCACCGATGGCGAGTTTTTGTTCCGCTAGAGACTTGAAAAGATAGAACAGAATATAGAGATAAGATTATCGGAAGAACCCAAAGGTGAACAGAGTTTAACATATATGGAGAAGGATTAGAAGTAGAAAAGTCTTAGTCTACTGCTGTTCGCAACAATTTCAACTGCTTCCCGTCATCTCGTCACGAGATGCTAAAAATCCCTGCGCAAAAGGAAAAGTACCTACAATTAAGTCCAAAAGTTTCTAGAAATCACTACGCTTAGCTCCAGTCGATAGTGTCCAGCCTCTCAATCGTTCTTTGCAGAGTTTCCCTCTCTCGCTTTGCTATTCTATTGCATTGTCATTCACATATGCTAGAACCATTCCCATTTTCTCTATTATAACTACTAATACATGAAATTTAAAATGTAGCTTCATTTAGTAATGATAACGTATAAATGGTTCTGCCAATAAAGTACAGATAAAATTGTCTCTATATATGATATATATATATATATATATATATATATATATATATTATATATATATATATATATATATATATATATATATATATATATATATATATATATATATATATATATATATATATATATATATATATTATTTTTGTTTATTTGACTCCATTTGGAGAAGGTAGCAGTTTTAACAAGCAATGCTCCTCAACCTTCAGCTAGAAATTAGACCGACAGAAGATCACAGTTTCTCAAAAAGCTTTAATATATCAAAATACAAGGTACTATATATGCCAAAACTACTTGCTCCTTTTAAGGCTTGCGAAGGGATCGTGAAATCAGTGATCACTTGAGAATATGATTTGCCAAGACTGAAGCTCTCGAGTCTTCATACTAGTGACCGTATTATGAAGGGCAGTTCTAAATTACAGTGTCGTAAGCGTTTTCAAAGGGAAGTACGTACAAAAGACTTTAATAAATTTAACGAATTGGACATAGATTGTATCATCTTTCATTGGGATGAAAAAATGATTCAAATGGTTATTGGCAAGGACCAAATAGATAGGTTTCCAGTTATTAAAATTTCGATACAATGGAAAAATTATTAGAAATACCTGTAATTTCTTCATGTAGTAGAAAACACAAGGCTAATTAAATATATGAACTACCATAGAAGTGGAAAATCACATATCTTGCTTTGATACGATGGCAGCAAGTAAAGGTCTTTTATTGTACCAGAACTTAAAGAGATGTTAATAATTATCATGTAGGGTTTGTATTACTGATATTATTTTAAAGTTCGTATTCGATTCCACTATTGCTAAATCTTTCGTGTCAAATATAGTATGTCGATTTTCCAAAAAACTCGAAGAAAATTGATCTAAAAAAAATGGAATTCTAACAAAGTTTTACAGATGAACATGTCAAAGAAAGGTTGTTTTAATTTTGTTCTTACAAATCTTAAAGAAGAAATACTTCTTTGAGAGAACTGTCAAAAAATACTGGACTTGTGGTAGTTTTCTTCTGTGGAATTTCTCCCCCCCCCCCCCAAGGAATATCATTCAGAATTTCAGGAACCTTTCGTTATGCCAAATGGATGGTTAAAGCAATTAAATGCTTCAAAATTTTTATTTTATTAAGTTAATTTCCTTTCTCTACTTTTATGAACTCAATGTAATTGGAGTTGGATTCATACTCCAGTTGCAATTGAATCTCTTTTCCGAGATTTGAAATTCTTTTCTAGTTTTCAATTGTATAGAGACGTTAAAATATCAGCAAAGTTGCTTTGCCACAATTCGTGGTATTTTACACCAGAAATTACGATTGTACTATTTTTTGATATCGTTCATTTGAAAGTTAAATATGGGACTCTATGTCCACCATTGGAAACCACGTAGGTCACATAGGCTTTTTGGCACATGGTCCAAAATCGTATTGGTAATGGCACGAGTCTCATAAGAAAATAACCTATGACTTTAATAAACTTTGACTTATGTATGCGCAAAGGTTACACCTATTGGATATATATATATATATATATATATATATATATATATATATATATATATATATATATATATATATATATATATATATATATATATATATATATAATATATATGCAGGAAAATTCCTATACATGGGAAGACAAAAAAAAAAATATAAAATAAAAGGAATCCCAGATAGAACCATGCGAAGAATATTCTTATATATCGCAATATCTCGTGTTTTATATATATATATTTTACTTATATAGTATATATATATATATATATATATATATATATATATATATATATATATATATATATATATATATATATATATATATATATATATATATATATATATATATATATATATATATATATATATATATATATATATATATATATATATATATATATATATATATATATATATATATATATATATATATATATATATATATATATATATATATATATATATATATATATATATATATATATATATATATATATATATATATATATATATATATATATATATATATATATATATATATATATATATATATATATATATATATATATATATATATATATATATATATATATATATATATATATATATATATATATATATACGCCGTGGCACAAACGGTAGAGTGATTGACTCATGTGATTGAAGGCTCCGGATCGATATCATTTGCGGATTCTAGATATAAACTAACCTATACCCAAATAGTCGACAGGTTAAATGTCGACACTTTTGAAAAATATCTATCGGCCATTTTTCTCTTCAATTTGAACGTGTCGATCACGATTTGGCCTTTTGCAAAAAACATTTGTCGTATTTTAGTCTTCATCGATATTTGGGCCTATTATTATAATTATTATGATTATTTAGTATTTAGCTTTCATTGATATTTAGGCCTATTATTATTATTATTATTATTATTATTATTATTATTATTATTATTATTATTATTATTATTATTATTATTAGCTTTCATTGACATTTAGGCCCATTATTATTTAACTTTCATTGACATTTAGGTCTATTATTATCATTATTATTATTAATAAATTGGCAAATGCATGATACATGAACATGTCTACGAAGGGCGGAGCCCCCGTGTCTCCCGACCCGTGAGTGGTGATGATGAGTAAAAGGCTTTCAGTACATTAACAAAACCAACGTTTTATTTAAAATTAATCCATAGTTTCAGAAATAGCATATATACTAAAAATGTAGACCCTCTCTCTCTCTCTCTCTCTCTCTCTCTCTCTATATCTATATATATATATATATATATATATATATATATATATATATATATATATATATATATATATATATATATATATATATATATATATATATATATATATATATATATATAGGCATTATGGGGAGTCTTGCGTGGTGGAGCTTGACATTTACAAGGATTTTGACAGGATGTGGCATGCGTCACCACTCTCCAAGATCCCTTCCTTTGGGTTTCCTTCTTCTCTTTGCTTACTTATGTCTAGTTTTCTCTCAGATGTTCCATATCGACACTTGTCGATGGTGCGACCTCTTCCTCCTTCTCTATCAACTGTGGTTTTCCTCAAGGTTCTGTTCTATCTCCAACTATATTCTTACTTTTCATTAACGATCTTCTCAGCCAACTCTGTTCATTCTTATGCCGACGACTCGCCTTTCCTTTCTTCTATTCATTTCAAATCTGCTCCCTCTTTTGCTTCTAGAGTTCTTCTATCTTCAACTTTCCGATTCTATTCTTGCCGAACTGGATGGGATTTCCCGGTGGGGTCATAGCAACCTTGTGAAATTCAACTCTTTAAAACTCAACTTCTTCACATCTCTCTCAAAAACGCCTCCCAACTTTCCTATCTCCTTCGACCTCTCCCGTCTTACCTGTAAGCAACATTAACATTCTTGGCATGAATATAACAATAAACTTTCCTGGAAACTTCATATCAGAATGGTTGCAAGGGCGGCTTCAAAAAAGCTGGGAATACAGTTCAGATTGAGGGAATTTTTTTCTACCAAACATTTTCTCCAATTATATAGGGTCTCCTCTGCTCTTGTATGGAGTACTGTTATCACATTTGGGGTGAAGGGGTTCCCGTTCCACCTTTCTTTTGGACAGAATCGAGTCTAAGGCTTAGAATAATAAACTGTCTGCTACTTTCAAACTTGCTTGACCCCCTGTCTCTGAGGGGATGTTGGTGCACTATCTCTGTTCTATAGGTATTACAACTACAGTTGTTCGAGGAAATTGACCTCTCGCATTCAACCACTATTGCGTCGCCTTCGTAGCACAAGGGGTGCCATGCTTTCGCATGAATTTTGTGTGAATATATTAAGGCCTCCGTCTGCCCTCACCTGAGAGATTTGCGCTATATAGGCAGGGATTGGAGTGGGTCTTTTATTTTATACTTCTGCCCCCTCCTTGAAAAGGGCTCAGCCCGTAAGCATTGGTAAACTGTAATATATATATATATATATATATATATATATATATATATATATATATATATATATATATATATATATATATATATATATATATATATATATATATATATACTTAAAACAAATAAAAGTAATAAATAATAAAGAACAAATATAAGTTTGAAAAAGTTTGCGCAGCAGTAAAATTTTTATAACAAACTCGTAGGTTTCTCTGTAGCTCAGGGATTAGAGTGATGGAAAATGTCTTCGAAGTATAGTAGTTCGTTTCCATGTGGGTGAGTTCTTTTCAAGCTCAAGAGATCACTTGATTTCATTTCCGAGAAATATCAGGATAGTAATATACTTTAAGTTAAGTGTTCAAGTATGATACATAGTTGACGGTTGGGTTTTAAATACATTGTATACATGGTGGTTGCGTTAGCAGGGAAAATAACCGTTAAAGGATATATTTTTTTTCCTTTTTATATTTTAAATAGATTTTTGCATGGGGTTTATAGGTTTCGCTATAGGATTTTCCATTGGGGTCAAAGGTTTGATATAGAACATCCTAAGGTAAATTCCTTATGGACCCTAAGCAAAGTCTGGTAACAAAAATACCATGGGCACTTTTGGTTTGTCAAAGGGCCTTATTGGGCTTTGACTGCATGGGCCCTATGGTAACCTTTTTGTCTTGGCATAAAACATTTTTAAAAATTTTTTATGGGAATGTTCAGAAAGTTTGGAGGACAACATTTAAAAAAAAATTTCAACTAAGAACTTAAATAAATATTTGGTAAAAGGGGCAGAAAACTTCAATTTTCAAAGTTCAAGAAGATCCTTTGAAAAGTTCTCTACAACTATTGACTTGTTAAAAAAACATCCATCAGAATGGAAAAATATCGAGCACTTTCAGAAAGGACTTAAAATAGCGTTTGGCCTAAACGCCCTAAATGATTCGGCAGGACAGGGAGTGAAACTGATGCAAGAGTATAACAAAATACCATGGCACTTTTGGTTTGTCAAAGTGCCTTATTGGGCTTTGACTGCATGGGCCCTATGGTAACCTTTTTGTCTTTTCATAAAACATTTTTTAACAAACAAAAACTAAAAACTATTTTCTGAATATTGACGCCGATGTTTAGGTATTAAGAAGTTCACGTTATACATAAATTTTAACGACCAGTGGAAGATTTTGGTAAAGAGTAGTCAACAAAGGATCACAAATATCTTAACTGCTCTTAAACAAAATTTTAATAAATGGTGAAAACTTTGCCTCAAATGCACCACGTCTTTATATTCTCATTTTACAATTAATTTTTCAAGGAATTATTTCTCTACAGACATAGTAAACCTAGAAGAGAGTTTTCTAAAATTTTTATTTTTTCCTATATAGCTAATATATATATATAATATATATATATATATATATATATATATATATATATATATATATATATATATATATATATATATATATATATATATATATATATATATATATATATATATATATATATATATATATATATATATATATATATATATATATATATATATATATATATATATATATATATATATATATATATATATATATATATATATATATAGAGAGAGAGAGAGATGGAAGGAAACTTTATTTGTCCCTTTATTTCCAATAATGGTACAGATTTCAAAGAGATTTCGCCTTCAAAGTAACTTCCTACTGGGACCACACACTTCTGCCATCGACCATACTACTGTTGAAAGAAGTCATGTACGATATCTTTGACAACACCCGTCAGTCATTGTAGCCGTAATGAACCTACTATGAGAATTGATACCATAGATCCTCCGATGCATCCTTCAAGGAAGGAAAGAAGGAAAAATTTTCAGGAGAAATCTTGTAAATTATTAGGGTGAGGAAACACAGGTGCTCAAGACTCTGCCAAATACCAACTAACAAGAAGTGATCGATGAGCAGGAACATTGTCATGGTACAATACACAGTTGCTCGTTTGCCACTGCTACAGACAATTTCTTAAAATTGTATCGTAAGGGTGATCAAGAATGTCTTTGTAGAGTGTTTGGTTAACAGTACAACTACGTTACCTGTACATGATATTGACAGTTTTCTGGGCCAAGAATCATTTCCCAAAGATTCACGTCCTTTCTTGAAGCAATCGCACCACACGTACACTAGAGTATAGGAAATGGCTTCAATTTTCGGTATATATTTGCTAGAACTAGAAAAATCTAATAAAACTTACTCTAATAATAATTCATAATAATAATAATAATAATAATAATAATAATAATAATAATAATATATAATAATAATAATGGGGTTGAAGTAAAATAATAAAAAACAAAACAAAAAAGAAAGTATATTTAATATAGCATAAATTTTCAAAACGAATGACGTAATAATCACAACACCATAATAACACATAATAATAATAATAATAATAATAATAATAATAATAATAATAATAATAATAATAATAATAATAATAATAATAATAATACGTTATCTTATCACAAGAACATTCATTGCTTATTTAAACATATATTTATACTGGCTCAGTCCCAATTCGTTGGTATTAACCTTACGAATAATAATAATAATAATAATAATAATAATAATAATAATAATAATAATAATAGTGCAGGTAACATTGTCATGGTATAATTACAAGTACTTCGCACCTTTGCTGGAGTATAATAATAGTAAAATTAATGATAATAATAATAATAACAATAATAATAATAATAATTATAGTTGAAATTTTATATGGCACCTTAGCTTAAATTAGACTAGACACAAAAATATTGGCAAGAATAATTATTTTTTTAATTTAAAATTAATATTAAATTTACAATAAAAATAATAATAATAATAATAATAATAATAATAATAATAAATTAATAATAATAATAACAATAGGTAAAAACTTTGTACACTCATTTACAAGCAATATCGAAAAAATAATAAAATAATAATAATAATAATAATAATAATAATAATAATAATAATAATAATAATAATAATAATAATAGAAAGCTTTGTACATTTTTTAGCAACTAAAATTAGTAATAGTCGGCAAGCTTGAGTCCGGTAGCTTCATATATATATATATATATATATATATATATATATATATATATATATATATATATATATATATATATATATATATATATATATATATATATATATATATATATATATATATATATATATATATATAATTGAATTTTTAAATTATAATCAATTTTTCCTCTATTAATATAAGACTAGATTCCTACCTTAATTCCTGTATTATGGCACAAGGAATTCTCGGGACTAAGTTTTGGCTAGCTGGCTGACCACTGCACTTTGTATTGCAGGGAACATAGCTTTAATTTCACTAGCCAAAATTAGTATCTATAAAATACACTAGATCTACACTCATAATTTCTTTTTTTTTTTTTTTTTTTTTTTTTTTGTACTTCTTTAACCACCATTTGAACCTAACCTAATATATATATATATATATATATATATATATATATATATATATATATATATATATATATATATATATATATATATATATATATATATATATATATATATATATATATATATATATATATATATATTCACATATAACATAATAATAATAATAATAATAATTTTTTTTAACATAAAAATTTTTAAAAAAAAAAAAAATTATTTAATTTATCTAATTTTTATTTAGATATGATTGGGGGTGAAGAAGACACCCTTCAGTAACCCCCCCTTCCCCCTACCCCTCCTTGATATCCCAGTTAACCTTTAGTTTATACAAAAATAAATTTTAAATTAAAAAAATAAATAAATAGTATTTTAAAAATAATGATAGTAATAGTAATAATAATGAAAATATGAAATTGAAATAGTGTTAAAATTGTCACTAAATAATAAAAAATTTGATATTGTTATTCAATAATTTTCTGTAATAAAAAATTATTTCAAATTTTAAATTTTTGAGTTACTTTTATATTTATAATTTTTTTATAATATGGTTTTTAAAATTTATTTATTAATATATTTTTTCTATTTGAATTTTTTATATTTTGGAATATATACCAAAATATTTTTTAAATTTTTTATAAAAAAAGTTCTACTGAGTGCGATATATATATATATATATATATATATATATATATATATATATATATATATATATATATATATATATATATATATATATATATATATATATATATATATATATATATATATATATAATCCCAAAAATTTGGAAAATGTTACTAACCAATCATATACTATTTTAAATTACAAACCTATACTGGTCATTAGTCTTTTTCAGTTCATTTTATCATATTAAAATAGAGAATTCTCATTAATTATTTATTAATTATTTTAACATTTAAAATGAATTAGAAATTAGTAGAAAAAAATTGCTATGTACAAAGAATATATTGCGCATCACTCATTATTTACATAGTTTTAAAATTGTATAAATATATATATATACTTGTAAATATGTAAGGAAATGGCTAAATGGGGTGGGGAAATGTCACCCGTTTGAGGATGTTTTTTTTCTTTTTTTGAAGTATTTGCATAATATATGAAGATTGAAGAAAGTTAATTTTATATACAAAGTGAAAAATTAAATAAATTTAAAAAATTAGGTGCAAGAGTAGATGAAAAAGTACCCATTGACACCAATTTACAAGTCCAGGTTATTAGTTTGGCCAAAGCTGATCAAGATGTTAACATATCTAAAACTTCATCTACAGTCATGTTATTTTTATGATATTCCTCCATCGTTTCTTGAGGTATAGTCCATCTTAAAAGCTGAAGTACATTTTGACGAAGTTCTTCTAGGGGAGTTAAAGATGGGTCCGAAACTGGAGCATGACCAGACGACTCCAAAGAGAGTTTAAGAACTTCATCAATCAATTGATTACCAAATCCAAACTTGATCCTCCTGTCTTCAGATGAAATCCGATACAGAAGTACTGCGAGACGATTGCGAAGTCTGGCTAATGTAGATTCTTCCACCGTTTCCTGGGCTTCCTCTTCAGCAGTTTTAGAAAGATTGTGAGTAAAGCGCCTATGAGCATCGATTTCTGCTTGAGTTTTAAAAAATTCCTTACATAATAAACACATGTAAGGTTTATCTGCTCCATGAACACATTTCATGTGTTTCTTTAAATGAGGTAACTGAGAGAACGCCTGAACACAAAGGACGCACTTAAAAGGTTTTTCTCCTGTGTGAGAACGCATATGAATCTTACAAGCAGACGAATGGGCAAAGGACGATCCACAAACCTGACATTTGTAAGGTCTTTCACCAGTATGAATTCGCAAATGAACTGTTAATTGAGAGTTTTGAGTAAAGGCAGCGTCACACAAATGACAAGTGTAGGGACGAACTCCTTTATGAAGTCTCATATGCTGCTGCAGATGACCTTTGAAAGCTTTTCCGCAAATATTACAAGTATATGGTCTATTACCGCGATGTACAGTTCGGATATGCTTATACATCCCTTCCACTCGTAA
Organism: Armadillidium nasatum; assembly: GCA_009176605.1. Classification (NCBI taxonomy): domain Eukaryota; kingdom Metazoa; phylum Arthropoda; class Malacostraca; order Isopoda; family Armadillidiidae; genus Armadillidium; species Armadillidium nasatum. The sequence continues at coordinate 99,834 of SEYY01019268.1, read as the reverse complement.
GAATTTTTTACCGCAAATTATGCATTGAAATTCTTTAATTCCAAGATGACTATTTACATGGGCTTTTAAAGTGTGATAGCTTGCAAATGATGAACCACATTCGTCACATTTGAACTTATTTTTAACTGCGTCGTGGATTCGCATATGTTGGCTAACCTGACTCCTTCGAGCAAATGACAGATTACATAGGTCACACTGATGAGGTTTTTCTCCAGTGTGAACCCTCATATGTAAACGTAGACGGTCCTTGATGGCAAATTTCTTTCCACAAACATCACAAATAAATGGTTTTTCTCCCGTGTGAATAGTCTCATGCCCACGAAGAGCAGTTATTTGTACAAAAGACGCGTTGCAAATCTTACACTTAAAAGGACGTTCTCCCGTATGAACTCGAATGTGTTTGATTAAATCGGCTTTGGCAGAGGCTTCTTTCATGCATATTCTACACTTAAATACCTTCGACTTATTTCCCTTGTCATCTTTGGAAACATACATTACATAAGAGGAAGGGTCATCTTTTGACCCTTTTTTGCTTTTCTTTTTTTCATCTTTTCCTTTGTTAGTAGCAATCTCTTCTTCTGCTGCTGCTTCTTCAGAATCATTTTTATTTGGTGACTCACTGCATTCGTTTTTGGTTATCTTTGACGGCGGCTCTTGGTCATCTTGGGATTCATTTTCTGCTTTTTTCTTGTCCACCTTTTTTGCTCGACCACGTTTTCTTTTTATAGGTGCAGATGTTGTTTTTTCTTTTGAAGCAACAGACGACTTTGTCGCTTCTTCTTCATCAGTATCGGATAGGGGCTTACTATTAAAAATTTCTCGTTGCTTCTGAAGAATGTCATCCCAGTCGGTAGCAGTCGACTGATCATCTGTTTTTTCTTTCACATTTTTATTATCCACCTTTCTGGGACGACCCCTTTTACCCTTCGTAGGAGTGAATTGTTTCTGCTCTTTCGTAACAGAGGGAACAGCTTTCTCACCGCTTGAATTACACGTAACTTTGTCGAGTGCATCCTCGTGTTCGTTGATATTATTTAAGTGTAGCACAGACCTCATTGATGGTTTTTCCTTCCCAAAAGACCCATCGACCTTATGGTTTGTAATAGCATTGAATGAGGAATGAACTTCATTCTCCTCCCTACAATTATTTTTATTAGTTCTCTCATCCTCTGTTAATTTGTCTGTCTTTTTAGTTTTTGGAAGAGCCTTTCTTCCCCTCCTACCCCTCATAATTGATAAGCTGTAGTTAGTTAACAAAGTCATCGGGAAATAAAGTCATTTTATATCGTTTTAGTCAAAAAGAACTTTTTGATGATCTAAGATGCTAAAGACCCAGCAGGCAAAACCACCACCAAACCTTAACCAAAAAAACCACCAAATAGAAAGAAGAGTAATCTGAAATAAGATATTTTTAGTGTTAAAATCGTTCCATATATATATATATATATATATATATATATATATATATATATATATATATATATATATATATATATATATATATATATATATATATATATATATATATATATATATATATATATATATAATATATATATATAATAGAAATGGCTACTAAATAAAGCATATATATATAACAGAAGTTTATTTACAATAATTCATGCAGTATATATATATATATATATATATATATATATATATATATATATATATATATATATATATATATATATATATATATATATATATATATATATATATATATATATATATATATATATATATATGACTTATTTCCATAGATGCTGTACTGACAATGACCCGATATTGTTTGTGCAGATGAGGATTAGAAAAACTATGCGTATCTAAGAAGGTTTTATCTGAAGGAGAGGAAAGCATAAAGGAACGGAAGGAATGGCTAACTATTGGGAGCATCCCAAAAATGTGTTTAGTTAGAAAAAAATATATACAGTAGTAGGCAATCACAAGTGGTCGTAGGAACAAGAGAATTAATATAAATTTACATCAGAGTACCAGGATACGTATCCTTCAATAAACGATGTCGTTTCCCTTTCTTCCCGATCCTTTATCTCAGGAAATGTATCCTTAGATAGTATACGCAGGGCACAAAGTTATGGCACCTCCAGAGAATTAAGAGAACAGTATGTGTAACTATTTTATGTCAGAAGTAAAAGAATATGGAAAAATCATTTTGTTTTAAGATCAGATTACTTCAGTATATACATATACCACCACCAATAGTACTAGTAAATGGAAGCAAGATCATGCTGCATGCAAAATTGCCAGCCTCCTATTGCAACATAGGTATTATGAGATATTTACCATATAAATATTACTAAACCTAAACTAATGCGTAATACAGAGATACTACTAGCTTCCTCTAATCTCTGATGAAACTTTCAAACAGTTTGAAAGAAGTCAAAATGTAAAAAAGAAAAGAAGGGGAATCAAAATAGTATACGAGTTATATTACTTTCATCAGATTTAGTTTTATCCAAAAAATTCTCAATAATTATGTGTAATAAAGGCAAGCAATATGGGGTCGAAAGAACGTAGTAATGGGGTTGATACCTCCTTTTCTATTAAACTAAACGCGAATGTATATATATATATCTCCCCCCCCCCATGTTTCTCTGAGGTTGGCACAACCTCACATCCAGCTCTAGTGGATAATATGGGTTTTTCCCTCGGAGGAGAGAGGGATGGATATCCGTTGCGTACCGCTTTGCGTGGGACCAAAGAATAAGCAGTTTGTTTGGGCCGATACTGCAACACAATCTTTATAATCATTAAAAGTACTAAAAAATTACTACATCTAAAACGACCACACAATTAACAAAATAAACATGGTAAGTTAATCTTAAAGAAAATATTAAATTATTATTATTATTATTATTATTATTATTATTATTATTATTATTATAATGGAAGGACTTAAAAGAGGCTAATTCAAATACTGTAATATGAATAAATTGATAATACAAATATTTAGTAAAGGATAGAATATGTAAGATACGATTTCTGGCACATAAAAATTATACAAATTAGGTGGTAAAATCTGGAAGTAAATTAGAGATGAAGTACAGGAGCAGAAGGACAGTTGTGGGCAATGAGTAACATGTTACTGCACGTGAATATGAGAGCTAAAGAATATGATATTGAATAAGAGGGGGAAGTAATGAAGAAACGGCTACTCTGGAAAGGAACCCTTTTGAGAATATGACTGCGTAGTGACCGGACACACGAATGTTGGAAGGCAACAAAAGTTAATGGAGACTTTGTGAGGATTCAAAGATATATGGAAAAAAAATTACCTAAGGTAGAATTATATGAAACAGTAGTAGGACAAAGATAAGCAGAAACGTGGAGTATGAGAAGGAGCGAAAAAGAAGTGTGAAGATACAGTGACAAAACCATTGCTGGCAGATCCAGCAAACAAAGGTTTTAACGGTAGAACATTTAAACAAATCCACAGGTCGTATATTATAACTATTTTGTGATATTTTTAAAACACTTTCCAACACATAAACTATGTAGAAGAGAAATTGATTATATACGAACGGTTAAAAAAGATTTCTGCTTTTCATTCGACGAAATCTAGCTGGTGTCGAACCTTAGAATTAAAAAAAAAAAAAGAGGTTGAAGAACATAGGAAGCAAATTAATATATATCTTGTTTATAAAGAAAATGTTGCTCAAGAAAAATAATAATAATAATAATAATAATAATAATAATAATAATGGCTAATTTGGCTAAACAGATATGTACACTGGAATTAGCTTCCAGATAAGTTACAAAGATTTCTCAATGTTTAATGCATTTACGGTTGATGAAAAAGGTAAAATGGCGGCGATAAGGCTCCCACAGACTCCGTGATGGGGAGGGGCCTCGAACGGAGACCCTTGTAAGAGTATGAAAATAAAACCTAAATGATAAAACATTGCAGTATATATATATATATATATATATATATATATATATATATATATATATATATATATATATATATTATATATATATATATATATATATATATATATATATATATATATATATATCTTCAGATCACCAGTATGGCTTTCGACGCTCGAGGTCAACTGGTGACATACTTTCCTATCTTACTGATCTAAGGTCTTCTGCCGTTAGGAACTTCGGGGAGTCTTGTGTGGTGGCGCTTGACATATCCAAGGCTTTTGACCGGGTATGGCATGCGTCACTGCTCTCCAAGCTCCCTTCCTTTGGGTTTCCTCCTTCCTTTGCTTACTCTTGTCTAGTTTTCTCTCAGATCGTTCCATTTCGGCACTTGTAGATGGAGCGACCTCTTCCTCCTTTTCTGTCAACTCAGGGTTCTCAAACTTTATTCTTACTTTTCATTAACGATCTTCTCAACTGCACTTCTAACTCTGTTCACTCTTATGCTGATGATTCAACTCTACATTCTTCTACTCATTTCAAATCTGCTCCCTCTTTTGCTTCTAGAGTTGCTTCTCGTCTTCAACTTTCCGATTCTATTCTTGCCGATCTGGATGGAATTTCCGGTGGGGTCATAGCAACCTTGCGAAATTCAACTCTTTAAAAACTCAACTTCTTCACATCTCTCTCTCAAAAACACCTCCTAACTTTCCTATCCTCTTCGATGGCTCTCCCGTCTCACCTGTAAATAACATTAACATTCTTGGTCTAAACATAAACAATAAACTGTTTTGGAAACCACATATCACAATGGTTGCTAAAGCGTCCTCTAAAAGCTGGGAGTTCTGTTCAGGTTGCGAGAATTTTTTTCTTCTGAGCAGTTACTCCAAATATATAAGGGTCTTATTCGCCCTTGTATGGAGTACTGTTCTCACATTTG
>SEYY01019268.1:85000-90000 GCA_009176605.1 Armadillidium nasatum | reverse complement strand
TTATTATTATTATTATTATTATTTTTATTTTTTTTACATTCCGGATCGTCCACAGGCATTCCCCTTTCCCTTGAGAGCCATGATTCTTCTTTCTCTACATACACACACACACACACACATACATATATATATATATATATATATATATATATATATATATATATATATATATATATATATATATATATATATATATATATATATATATATATATATATATATATATATATATATATATATATATATATATATAGATATATATATATATATAGAAGAGAGAGAGAATATATAGGAGTATAGAGTAGGAGTATAGATATAGAGATGAGAGAGTAGATAAGATAGAGATAGAGGAGATAGAGAAGAGAAGAAGAGATATTGAGAGAGAGAGAGAGAGATAGAGGAATATAGTATATATTATATATATATATATAGGATGAGAGAGAGAGAAAGGAGAGAGAGAGAGAGAGAAGAGAGAGAGAGAGAGAGAGTAGAGAGAGAGAGAGAGAGAGAGAGAGAGAGAGAGAGAGAGAGAGAGAGAGAGAGAGAGAGGTATGTAAAATTGTGGTTAGGCACTACATATATTCTTGAAAGTATGCGTAGTGTAGAAGGTATACAGAAAGAGTTTCAATATATATCGATATCGATATTTTTTACGATAGTATTGAAATAAATATCGATGATATTTTTAAAGCCGAAATATCGATATTTTACCCTCAGTATCAAATCCTCGATATTTTTTTTTTCCTTTTTTTTATACTCTTAGAAATTTGAAGAAGTTTTCTGTCCTTTTATAAAATAAAATTTAAGCCAAATTTTTGTATTTTTCATGTGCGTACATGTTTGATGATGGTGACTTGTTTGACTGACTCAGGAGAGCAGAAGCTGATATATATACAGGGTGTCCTAATTTGAACAGTCTGTAATACTACATGTATTCGATGCATTAGGAAGATTGATACAACAATGGATACACATAGTTTTGAAGTTTTATTTGTGTAATCACACCATTTCTACGTGTGCCCCACGAGTGCACGGAGGATGTCTAATCGATACTCGATTTCTCTTCAGATAACCTTTAACATCTGTTACGTATCTATCTCAACAGCAACTCTAAACCTCTCACGAAGCTGTTCCAGATTTGACACTTTGATAAAATAAACTATGTCCTTAACATGGTAAATATTATGGAGGCTTCACTTAAAAATATTTAGAAAAATGAACCAAATAGACTTACAAACGGGAGTTGAGCTTAAGAGGAAACCGTTATAGATTTCTCTGACAGTTGGGGATGATAGAAGTGGGGTTGGGGGGGAGGGATGGAAAAAAGTATTTGATCTTTCTAAAACAACATGCACATGGACTTTAGTATTTCACTCCCACAAATAAGTTCTTAATCATAGTATAGTATTATGATAATATGAAATACAATATATGTAATAAAAATACATTAATAATTAATTAACCTATGTCATAATCATATATATATAATATATATATATATATATATATATATATATATATATATATATATATATATATATATATATATATATATATATATATATATATATATATATATAATTAATTAAAACGATATTTTCTTTAACCAATGTATCGATATTTTTAACCGATAGTATCGAGGGCAATTTGATATTTTTAAAATTTATCGATAATCGATATATCGATATTTTTTTAAATATCGACATTCCCAGGGTGTAGGACGTTTTGCTTTGTCAACTCCCCTATCTCAAAAAAACTCTCCAATTTTCCTTCAACGGTTGTTCTGTCGCATAAACTTTCATAATTTAATAGTATTATTGCTATTACAAAAGATATTTGCTCCAGTCACGTTTCCTTCTATGAAGGAACTCTGTCTTTTTTCCACACAATAACTCTCTCTCTCTCTCTCTCTCTCTCTCTCTCTCTCTCTCTCTCTCTCTCTCTCTCTCTCTCTCTCTCTAACGCTCTGACCTCAGATTTTATCACTATGCTCTCTTATTTCATGTATTTCACCGGTAGAACCCTTTTTTCCTTCTTTTAATTTATGATAACTTCCTTTAATTAAAACACTTTTGAAAGTGTTATCATTGGGACATATAATTTTTAATTTAAGACTGGATTTCATTTTCTAACTCTTTACCACTGGACCACTCCGGTGACAGAAGGAAATCACCATTGAGTTCAGCTTATAAGCGAATGGATTTCCATCTGAACAATATTTCCATATAAACATATCATTCCTCCGATATTTAGTAATTTATATATTTATTTATCACGGTGGTTAAGACGATGGACTCGAATCTCGGACACAGTGATGCCGGTTCGAAACCCAAAGTGAATTATGTTTCTTTGACTTACATTTATATATCTTTTTTTACATATATTATATTGCGGTTTCTTAGCAATATATATATATATATATATATATATATATATATATATATATATATATATATATATATATATATATATATATATATATATATATATATATATATATATATATATATATATATATATATATATATATATATAAAGGATGGGGAATTCCACGTAGTCAAAACAAATGAGGAATAATTCTTCGCATGGTTCTAGAGGCTGGGAACCTTTTAAACCAGTTTTTTTTTTTTTCCCCCCCGTGTACGGTTGCAGAAATATGAAGTTTCTGTAGCCGACACCACCCTGCATCTTACGGGATATGGTGTAGAGTATAAATATAAAATATATATATATATATATATATATATATATATATATATATATATATATATATATATATATATATATATATATATATATATATATATATATATATATATATATATATATATATATATATATATATATATATATATATAAACACCCCAAAAAGGCCTCCTGTTCTCCTATAATTCAACCCTGGACGACTCTTCCAATTCTTCTACTTCTCTCACATGTCCTATGCCTTTACTTGTGATTATATTTGATCAGGTGCATGAGCTCCTGAAATCTATGAACGTTAGGAAATAAAGCGGCCCGGATGGCATTCCTCCCGAGTTTTAAAGGAGTGTGCTTCTGAGCTGGCTCCGTCATTTGTTCAGCTTTTCTCTCTATGCCTCCATACTAGTATTTTCCCTCAATGTTGGAAGCACGCATTAGTATAGCCTATTCCGAAGAAAGGTAGCCGCTCTGATCCTTCTAACTATCGCCCAATAGCTCTCACTTGTATTCTGTCTAAGACCTTTGAAACCCTTCTCAATTCTCATTTCTTAGATCATCTGGAATCCCATTCCCTTCTTTCTGATCATGAGTATGGCTTTCGACCTTCCACGTCTACTGATGATATACTTTCCTATCTCATATATTTATGGTCTTCTACCCTCAGGGACCATGAGGATACTTGTGTGGTGGCGCTTGACATATCTAAGACATTTGACCGGGTATAGCATGCGTCACTGCTTTCCAAACTCCTCTCCTTTCGGTTTCCTCCTTCTCTTTGCTCACTTATGTCTAGTTTTCTTTCTAATCGTTCCATTTCGGTTGTTGATGATGGGGCGACTTCTTCATTTCCTGTCAATAGTGGTGTTTCTCAGTGTTCTGTCTTGTCTCCTATTCTATTCCTACTTTTCATTGATGATCTTCTCAGCTGCTCATTTAACCCCATTCATTCATGCCGATGACTCGACCTTCCATTCTTCTACTCGTTCCCTCTTCTGCATCTAGAGTTAAATCTCGCCTAAATCTTTCCGATTCCATTCTTGATGATCAAAATAGAATTTCTCAGAGGAGTCGTTTCAACCTTGTGAAATTCAACTCTTTAAAAGCTCAACTTCTTGAAATCTTCATCTCAAAGACATCTCCTAACTTTTCTATTTCTTTCGATGATTCTTCCGTCTCTACTGTTAACAGTATAAACATCCTTGGTCTTCAATTAAACAAAAAAGTCTTAGAAACCTCACAACACAATAGTTGAAAGGGCTGCCTCAAAGAAGCTGGGAGTTCTGTTTAGGCTGCGAGAATTTTTTACTTCTCAGATACTCCAATTATACAAGGGCCTCACCCACCCTTGTATGGAGTACTTTTCTCATATCAGGGGTGGCTCAGGTTTCACTCGGCTTTTGGATAGGGTTGAGTTAAAGGTTAAAAGACTTACAAATTGTTCCATTCTTCCACATGTTCCATATATATATATATATATATATATATATATATATATATATATATATATATATATATATATATATATATATATATATATATATATATATATATATATATATATATATATATATATATATATATATATATATATATATATATATATATCAAATGACCATTTATCTTTGCAATGTGACGTTGGTGCCTTATCTCTTTTCTTACTATAACGGCAAATGCTCGAGGGAACTTTCCACTTATATACTTCCGCCTTTACGACGGCCTCGTAACACAAGGGGTGCATTTTCTGAACATGAAATTTTGTGTATACGTAGGCAAATCCAGGCTTGTCCTCTGTGATGCCTCCTTCTTTCCAGTCACCTCTGTTTTGTAGAATTCTCTCAGATCTGTTGATCTGTTTCTTGCCGAATTTAATTTCAATTACTTTAAAGCCCACATACGTGCTCACTTACGAAATTTGACAGACTGTATATTAGCATCCATCCATAACTCAAAAACTACTAATCCTACGTTAAAAATTATATATTTTTGAAATCCTTGTCGAATTTTAGGTAAGAAAAATTGGGAAATAAAAAAATAAATTCTTATAATAATTTTTTTACATAAGTAAATTTTACTTTTTTATAAGCCGCGCAAGAATCTTTCGTCTGGCAATGTCATTTTTTTAATTTTTTTTTTAGAAATTGGAAAACATAGGAAATACCCTAAATCGTCTACAGGAAAAGTAGTCGACAATATCATCATCACTCATCAAAGCACGCACTGCCATCAAATTTTTCAGTTGCAACATTTTCATTTCTAAGTTGTCGTGCATTTTTATAAATATATATATATTTTTTTTAACT
>SEYY01019268.1:67500-77500 GCA_009176605.1 Armadillidium nasatum | reverse complement strand
TTTTTTTTTTTTTTTTTTTTTTTTTTTTTTTTTTTTTTATATATATTTTATATATTATATATATATATATATATATATATATATATATATATATATATATATATATATATATATATATATATATATATATATATATATATTATATTATATATATATATATATATATAATATATATATATATATATATATATATATTATATATATATATATATATATATATATATATTATATATATATATATATATTTTATATTATATCAATATTTTTGTCTATTTTTATTATTATTATTATTATTATTATTATTATTATTATATTATTATTATTATTATTATTTAGAAATATTAGTTAATTATTATTTAAATAAGATTACTTTTTCATTGAAATCTGGTATTTTAAAAACCATTTCGCTCTCTATTGAAAACATCGCTAATACATGGTACTACATTTAATAGTTTTTATTCTATTCAAAGTCGAGAAACATCTCTCTGCTTCAGACGTCGTCATCGGAGTTGTAATTGCTTTCATATAAATAATGTTTTATTAAGCATACTGTCATATTACACCAAATATATAAATTTCACATTTTTTACACTATTCTTACTCAATCGCTAAATTTATCTTCCTTCAAAATTGGAAAAATTTATCTCACAAAAACAGACTTGCAAACGTACGTCTTTCAACATAAAAAAACAATTATTACGTACGTATTAAAATTATTATAAGATTTTTTCTATTCCCAATTATTCTTACTTAAAAATTCTGCAAGGATTACAAAAATGTTAGCCTTTTTAATGTTTTTAATAGTTTTTGTAATATTTAAGTATGTAGAAGTGCATCTGGCATAATGTATTTATATATATATATATATATATAATATATATATATATATAATATATATATATATATATATATATATATATATATATATGATACATAAAAAAAAAAAAAAACATAAAACTTGTAATTTTTCTTCCACAATTAAAAAACACCCTCCGTCGAGATGAGACTTTAACAACTGTCGTAAGTTGCTACATCTTACCGTGGTTGCTATTTCTGTCTTATTAGGGCTTGAAATTTTACAGCCCATTTTTTAAATAATGGCAATGCTTGAAAAATAATATCGTACCCAAAAATTTGAAGTTGCCAAATGCATTTACTTCTTATTTTCTTTAATGATTTATACTTTTTATGTATTAAGTTGTTAAAAAATGAATTTAAAAACTTTTCTCTGACAAAAATTTCATATTTTATCAACATCTACGCCTGGTATTTTTAATTTGGAGGGGCTGCAGCCCCGGAGCCCATAATGACGAGCCGCCAATATATATATATATATATATATATATATATATATATATATATATATATATATATATATATATATATATTATATATATATATATATATATATATATATATATATATAGGCCAGACTTCGGATTAAACCAGCCACATATCTTAAAAACTACTGAACCTACATAAAAAAGAATTACATTTTTAGAATCCTTGTCGAAGTTTAGGTAGGAAAAATTGGGAAATAAAAAAAAAATCCTTATAATAATAAAGTTTACATAAGTAAAGTTTACTTATTTTTATCTGTGGAGAGCATCGTACGCCTGGCAAGGTACGTTTTTTTTCAATTTTCTCGAAATTGGAAAAAATGGAAAATACCCCCAAATCTTCTACAGAAAAAGTAGTCTACATTATCATCATCACTCACGGGTCGGGGTGTACGAGGTGCAGAGCCCCCCGTAGACATATAATTGTCATAACACCAAATTTAAGTTTGTTACGTCATCAGTTGTCGTACAAAACCAATTTTTTTTTTATTTTTTTTTTTTGCAAATATTTTACTTTTCCTAACTAAAATTCGACAAGAATTCTAAAAATGTAATTCTTTTTTACGTACGTTGAGTAGTTTTTAAGATATGTGGCTGGTTTAAACCGAAGTCTGACCATATATATATATATATATATATATATATATATAATATATATATATATATATATATATATATATATATATATATATATATATATATATATTATATATATATATATATATATATATACTATTCTTCATTATCTAAATTTTAGGTAATGAAAAAATAAGTTTGTAAAAATAAATTAATATTTTTCCTAAAATATTAACAATTATATTTTGTAAATACTTACGTAGATGTGAAGATTAAAAATTGGCTCATAAAGTTTCATACAAAAGTACAATAAGTACGATGTTTCCCTCACCGTTTAAGTACATTCATTCTTTCTCTGCTTTTGAAGAGAAAAGTCATCATAGAAAAGAGTCCAGGCTTCAAAATATAAAAGCTTATACGTTGTTCTCCCAGAGTCTACACAATAATATATGGAAGAAAAAGAACGCGCTCTCTCTTGTCTTCATCACCTTAGCCCATTCCTTAACATCCCTAGCAGTGTTCCACCGACTTTTCTAGAGTTATTCCTCCATCTCCGATCCATTAAAACTCATTCATGACACTGTAATTGCTTCAAAAGACATAATTTCTTCTATCTGAGTTTAACACTAAGGAGACGTTCGGTCCTCCTTGTTTCGTTTCTATGGTTCTCTAAACTTGTGCTTCTGAGTTGGCATTCTGCCTTAGTAAACTATTTTGTCTTTCTCTTTTATTTCGATTTTCCTTTCCCTTCCTTTTAATATATTTGTATATATATAATATATATATATATATACTATATAATATATATATATATATATATATATATAATATATATATATATATATATATATATATATATATATATATATATTATATATATATATATATATATATATATATATATATATATATATATATATATACATATATATATATATATATATATATATATATATATATATATATATATATATATATATATATATATATATATATTGTATGTGTATGTGATTGCTTGCGTGTGTTTGTGTGTGCGTGTGTGTTTGTGTGTATGTGATTGCTTGCGTGCGTTTGTGTGTACTTGTATTACAAACAGATGTTAAAGATTTGGATATTTGTAGATTTCGCAGCCTAAACTTGAGTGATGTGAAGATAAATCCATATTCCCTTCACATGGCTTTATGGTTCTATACGTCTTTAAATATCGCTTCCTTAGATAACGTTCCAAAATATCACCTCGCTATTTTGTTGTTTAATTGTGTGTTGAGTAGGAGGCGTTATTCTCATACGATTTAAGTGAATTTCACGCATTGTACGAATGTTAATTCCTTGATGTACACAATTAACAACAAGTGTGCTAAGCATATATCACTAACAGAAGAATACACACTCGCATGAATACACACAAACACACGTATGCAAATATACACCCAAGTGACTTGTATATGTTTTATAAAATGATCCTAACCAAAGTACCTGTATACCATTAATATATAATTACCATACCTTTCTATGTATAAGTTACCATTAAAAAACACATCGGGAGTACTCAATAGTAACCACTCGATTTTACAGTGGAGCAACTTTTCAATGCATCCCTTGATCAGAATCTAATTCAGGAAATTATGTTTTACAAAATATTATTAGTATATTTTAAGCTATGTAATTATAATAATAATAATAATAATAATAATAATAATAATAATAATAATAATAATAGTAATAGTACTATAAAATTATTATTATTATTATTTGCCGGTAATAGTATCTGAATTTATTTCAATTATTGAAAATTTCAACATATGTGGAATGCAGTATATATATATATATATATATATATATATATATATATATATATATATATATATATATATATATATATATATATATATATGTGTATATATGTGTGTGTGTGTGTGGTGTGTGTGTGTGTGTGTGTGTGTGTGTGTGTGTGTGTGTGTGTGTGTATGTGCGTGAGTGCCTTGGGTATTCTGATATAAAAGGATCTCATACAAAGACATTATTATTATTTATTATTATTATTATTATTATTATTATTATTATTTATTATTATTATTATTATTATTATTATTATTATTATTATTATTAAACTTCAAATTTTTACTTTTACCCCTCATAATATAGCACTACAGGGCATGAGGGGATTTGAGTCAATCAGGAAATAATAATAGATAACTTCCCCCAACCCCAACCTAATTTAGTGAACCACCCTCATTTTATATATATATATATTATATATATATATATATATATATATATATATATATATATATATATATATATATATATATATATATATATATATATATATATATATATATATATATATATATATAAACAAACTCTGATAAAACTTGTAACGTTTAAAAGGAGAACAAATATAAATATTTGCCAGGATTAAGAGCCGACATACCCTATACATGATTTTTGAAAGTATGGGGAGTAGTGGATAAAAGGGTGTTCTAACTTTAATATGTCGACTTTAATATGTCGTTGAGCTAAATCCTCCAAATTAAGAACGTTGTATAAATCTATGTGTGTGTGTGTGTGTGTGTGTGTGTGTGTGTGAGAGAGAGAGAGAGAGAGAGAGAGAGAGAGAGAGAGAGAGAGAGAGAGAGAGAGAGAGAGAGAGAGAATGTATAAATATATAGTGGTGGAAATTAGAAAAAAAAAAAAAAAAAAAAAAAAAAAAAAAAAAAAAAAAAAAAAAAAAAAAAAAAAAAAAAAAAAAAAAAAAAAAAAAAAAAAAAAAAAAAAAAAAAAAAAAAAAAAAAAAAAAAATTTTTGATTTTTTTTAAAAACATTTTTTTTTTTAAATTTTACTATTCAAGATTTTTAAATCAATATTTTTTTTTAATTAATAAATAAATGACATTTTTAACGTTATAAAGTAAAATGTGAAAGTACTCGTACTTAAAGTATTGAACCTAGAATATAAACTTTAGAGTTGTGGGGGCGTGGCAAAACTCAAACCCCAAAAGTTATATAACCTTTATATATAAGATAAAATTCATATAAATCAAAATAAAATTCTGAATCTATTTTTAGAGAGAGAGAGAGAGAGAGAGAGAGAGAGAGAGAGAGAGAGAGAGAGAGAGAGAGAGAGAGAGAGAGAGAGAGAGAGAGAGAGAGAGAGAGAGTAATGAATGAGTCAGAAGGGAGGGATAGAAGTGGATTTAGCTCAGGAGTCATCTAAAGTAGAATTTGAGTAAAAGATTTGAGCTAAGAGTTCAGCTTTAGCTAAAGATAAGACAGAAGTACTGCCTCAGAAGATACATGAGAAAGAAAGAATGAAAGTTAGGGTAGACATCTTTTTGGTCAAATGCCAGAAAGAGCATGAGGTAGAGTATCCAGAAATATCGTTGCATTTTCTACAGATAAAAGTTTTTTTAAGATATCGAAATACCGATTTTGAGCGATTCCGGGATGAAATGTAAGAATTATGAGTTTCTGGAGTTTGAACTCTAATTCTTGCTTCGAACTGAACGAGAAGAAAGCCGAATGAATTAGGGTTTATTAGTTTTAGATGAAAGGAAAGTAAATGGATGTACGCTTCCATATATATATATATTAGTGATGGATCGGATGTCATTTTTTCTAATTTGCGGATGCGGATGCGGATGTCGAATTTTGGAGAAGTGCGGATGCGGATGCGGATGTTGAATTTTCGAAAGTGCGGATGCGGATGATGTTGAATTTTCGAAAAGTGCGGATGCGGATGAGGATGTTAATTTTGATGAGGATGCGGATGCGGATGTTAATTTTGATGAGGATGCGAATGCGTATGCCATATATATATATATATATATATATATATATATATATATATATATATATATATATATATATATATATATATATATATATATATATATATATATATATATATATATATATATATATATATATATATATATTTCATTATCACCTTTCCCACTTTCGTGGGTGGTGCCCGCCACAATTCCCTTACAAACCAACTATTCTTACCTTTCAACCCTTTCACCACCCCCCTCCATCTCTGTCTCCACAAATCTTCTACCCTCTTCTAAACTCAAATTCCTTCCATCAAAATCTCTCTCACTCCATCCATCCATCTCCACTTCGGCCTTCCCCTATCCCTACCTCTATCCACATGGAATCTAAGTACCTTGCCCACCATTCTGTCCTCATTCATTCTTCACATATGTCCAAACCATTTTAGCACATCCTCCTCCTCTCTATCAATTACACCCTTCTTCCATTTACACATCTCCCTTATTCTTTCATTTCTAATCCTATCAATCCTTCTCAATTTATATATCGCTCTCAAATCTTTCATCTCAAAGACATTGAAACTTTTTCTCGACCGAACACTTATCATCTATGTTTCACACACATACAATACAGAAGGTGAACACATACATTCAAACATTCTTATCTTTATTTCTTTCGAAATTTTTCCTTTCTTCCATACTTTTCTTAGGCCCCTCAATACTTTCATTCCTTCTATACCACTTTGTTCTTTATTTCTTTTTCCGTCCCACCCTTACCTTCCACCCAACATTACTAGATATTTGAATTCATTCACCTCCTCAAGTTTCCATTCTCACACTTCTACAAACCAATTCCTCCCTCCACATTTCCTCATCCCCACCTCCAATCCTCATAACTTTATTCTTCGCTGGATTGAATTTCAATCTCGTGTTTGCACATTTCCCTTCAAACTCTCTCACAAGTATTCTCATCTTTTCTCCAGATTCTGCCACCAACACATGCCGCATCATCTGCAAAAAGTAAAACATTCACTTCACATTCACCCTCCATATTTCTCAACGTAATACTCTTCCCTTCTCTCTCCATTTTTCTAAGTAAACCATTCATCAATAGATTAAATAACATGGAGATATTACACACCCCTGTCTCAATCCCACTCCTATGCTAAACCAATCCGATAGTTCTCTCTTCACCCTCACTCTTGATCTACAATTCGCATATATATATATATATATATATATATATATATATATATATATATATATATATATATATATATATATATATATATATATATATATATATATATATATATATATATATATATATATATATATATATATTAGTGATGGATCGGATGTCATATTTTCTAATTTGCGGATGCGGATGCGGATGTTGAATTTTTGAAAGTGCGGAATGCAGATGCGGATGCGGATGCGGATGCCATCACTATATATATATATATATATATATATATATATATATATATATATATATATATATATATATATATATATATATATATATATATATATATATATATATATACACGCTTCCATGGCCCACTAAAAGGGACACTTTACATGAAAACATTAATCATTAAGTAGGAAATTAAAGAAGTTCGACCATAAGTCTGACCAGTAAGAAACAAAATGCAAAACACGTCTCCTTAACGAAGGGGGGGAAGGGGACGTTCCTGCGGAAGAACTGACCAGACAGAAGAGGCTTCAAACATAGGTAATCGGAGGAACCCAGAGGTGAAAAGGGTCTAATAGTTTAAGGAGAAGGATTAAAAATTAAGAAAAGATCAAGTATCCCCAGGGATACGGGTGGGGAGCTTCACCAATATCGAAAAAAAAATAGAAAAAGGAAAAATGATAAGTAAGAAATATACTCTCTCTCTCTCTCTCTCTCTCTCTCTCTCTCTCTCTCTCTCTATATATATATATATATATATATATATATATATATATATATATATATATATATATATATATATATATATATATATATATATATATATATATATATATATATATATATTTCTAAGATGAAAATAATAATTTGAAATATCCAATACTGATACTAATTTTTACTATTTTTCGGGAGCATCTTGTCGGCCATCGAGCCGATCAATGGAAATATCGATCTGAGCATCGCGAGGATACATCTCTGTCAGAGGTCGGCATTTAAATTTAATATTTTTATTTATTACTTTGTACTTTAAATTAGCTTCTAATATTTCACTTAAGAATAATTAAAATGGAAAATTTATAATTTGTACTTTAAAGTTGTTGTTATTATTATTATTATTATTATTATTATTATTATTATTATTATTATTATTATTATTATTATTATTATTGTACATCGTGAGTGTACTGGCGAAATTGACCAAGTCAATTTTCCAAGTTTGTGTTAAATTACAAATTAAAGTCTTAAGTAGTTCGAAAAATCAGGATTTAAATAAAATAACCAAGAAGGAAAAAACGTTACAATATGAAGGAAATATAAAATCTTCATTTTTAAAACTACTTAGGACTTTATATTGTAATTTAAAACAAACTTGGAAAATTGACTTGGACAAATTTGCCAGAACACACACACAATATATATATATATATATATATATATATATATATATATATATATATATATATATATATATATATATATATATATATATATATATATATATATATATATATATATATATATATATATATATATATATATATATATATAATAATTGGCTGACAGCCACATAAATATAAATATATATATTATATATATATATATATATATATATATATATATATATATATATATATATATATATATATATATATATATATATATATATATATATATATATATATATATATATATATATATATATATATATATATATATATATATATATGAAAAAAATGCAGTAAAAAAACAAGTACATTTATGATCGGTACGTCGGTTGGAATAGAATTATTAAAAGTTGAATAACTTATGTATAATTACGAATAAATAAATACATATGTAGATAGATTGATATATAAATAAATAAATAAATAAATGAATAAATAAATAAATATCCTCCCCTCGCTTGCTTGCCTCTGGCACGCCATTGTCCGTATTAATAATGATTTCAATGCCTTGCGCGGTGAGGTCTCTTCTCGTCTTTTAAAAATACATAGGAAAAAGGCACTTTTAATTAAAGAATTTAAACTTCACCGAAAATACGATAACTGTAATTGGTTTACAGACGCATAAATGATAATAAAAATATATATAAAAATAATAATGTGTAGACGTTTGATATCGAGTATATTATATTTAAATACTTACTCTCACTTCTCTAGTGGGAACCACCTAATGCCACCACGCTCCCATGCCAGACTGAGGCTCTGACTCTGTGAGACCGGCAAAGCCTTGCTGGCAGCGAAGCATTGCCAGTCGCTTATCGATCCGCTCAAAAGCGTCGAGATCTCTCTCAGCGGTTTACCAGGGCTACCAATCTCTGATTAGATAAGGGAAATGGCATAATATAGTAGTTATATTTGTAAATGATTAATATTTCTATAAAGGCAAAATGTATCGTTTATAGTTTATAATACATGTACACAAATCGTGTAAACAATAATGTCTTTGAAACAATAGAATTTTTACAAATCTGACGCACACATATTTTTGCCTGGAATATGGCAAACATATGTTTTCGCTACATGTGGAAAGAGAATGTATAAGATTCGTTAAAATACTAGAACCACGCTTCCCACCCTCTTTCTCTCTCCCCTTTTTTATTTAAATGGTAAGACCAATCTGCCATTTTTCGAGGGACCTCATTGTCAAGTCCCCTGTTTAAAGATCGTTATATTAGAACGAAAAATCTAAAATCAATATACAGAACGAGGAAGAATTAAATGCCTCGAACAAACGTTCAACGAACTGTAGAAGAAAATATTATTTTAGGGAAATTTAAATATATATAAAGTAATTATCAATGTAAGTTTTTTTTTTTTCTGTGAAAATATAGTATTTTTGCTAAGTTTTTATAAATAAAACTAATATTATTAAGATAAAGTGGTTTAATACATTAATAATGATTTTATTTATCGTTATTTTATTAAAAAGATGTCTGCGTCCCCAAAGAAATTTCTTGTCTATCTACCGATATTTTTTCATTTTCTTGAAATATATATATATATATATATATATATATATATATATATATATATATATATATATATATATATATATATATATATATATATATATATATATATATATATATATATATATATATATATATATAT